>CAJUYI010000208.1:136060-155529 GCA_910591695.1 Galerucella pusilla | reverse complement strand
TTTCAATACCCATTTCATTTTATACTTCCCTTAAAAACATCGATACGATGTAGGAGTGTGTATAGTCACTCATGACTCTCCCTGTATAAATATTAGCAAAAATGAAGATGAACAATCCTCTCGAGCTTGTGTAGTTTTATAGGAACAGATTAAAAGTAACGGTTGATTCTCAAGATAGATTTTAATTAGAAAAAACACCAGCCGGTATTTTATTTAAAAAAAGTATCTCAAATTAATGGTAGACTTTTCTAAATTTATTATCTAAATTGTAACCAAAACAACTAAATCAATCCAAAACCCAAACGAAACCCATAGATGTCAATAATAAATCGATCCTTGGAAAAAAAACAAGGAAAACAGTCTCTGGCATTACAATTAAAGAGGTAAAATTAATGAATCGTTTCTGTTCGCTATCTGTAGCCATAAAACAACTTGACACTATCTTAGTCGGTCACCAGACGCCAGAATTACTCATCGGCAACCGAACTTCGAAACGCCATATTCGAAAAAAGGAAAAATCATCGGCTAAAATGACAACTTAATACAAACCAGAAGCTTTTATGCCATTATATATAATTAGAGGTTTTGGATTAACTGTTTCAGAATCGTTTGCTTTTAAATTACTTTGAATATAGTGTTGGTAAAAAAAATCATTCAATACGAATACGAGGGTGTAACAAAATGTTTTGTTACATTTTTTAATATCTACGGAAAAATGTGGAAATTATTAGCAGAAAGGGAATTGAATAAGAAAATGATAAGAATAATACAGAACATTTATGTGAAAAATGAAAACGCAGTCATAAGAAATAACAATATATCAGAAAACTTTTCTACAAATATGGAACTAAGAGAAGGAGGGAGCCTAAGCCATTTGGTATTTATTATTTACATGGATGAGATCATCAAGAAATGCACAAAACTAAGTAAAAAAGTATGTGTGGGACATTTACAATTGTGCAGGGTAGACATCAGTAAAGGAGTATTTGCAGACGATGTCATATTAAGAGGAGAAGATGAAAAATAGCTACAAGGATGAATGTGTGAAATGCAGCCTTGATAGACATGGAAATGAAAATAAACGAAAACCAAACAAAAGTTATGGTCATTGGAGACGACAAAGAGAAAATAAATGTAAGAATAGATACAGACAAAATAATGCAAGTTAAACATTTTCGGTACCTAGGAACAAATTAGTAGACGAAAACGGAACACAGGAAGCAGTTAAAACTAACAAACTATACTATGCCATGAATACCAAATTTATTAACAGAAAAGAAATATCTAAAGAAACGAAATTAAAAGTATTTAAAACAATATATCGACCAATACTTACATACGGATGTGAAACATGGGTTTTAACAGTTTATCAACAGTTTTAACAACTAAAAAGTAAATTACAGGCGACAGAGATGAAATATTTAAGACGGGTAAGAGATGTAAAGAAAAAGGATAGAATAAAAAACATAGATATCAGGAAAGGCCTAGATAAACAATCAACCTTAGAATTTATAGAAGAAAGACAACTACAATGATGGGGATATTTACAACGTATGGATGAACGAAGACCAGTACGTAAAGAGAATCTGGACAGCAAAAATTGAAAAAAAAATAAAAAGGATAGTAATTAGGAAAGAAAATTGGTTAAAACTGGGAAATCTTTGTTGTTTTTCAAGTTATAGCGTGGAAACTTTGTGGAAAACAAGTCTATTGCATGTACTTTATGTTGACGAAGAGCAGGTACCATGAGAAAATTACTTTTGTTGCTATTGCAATTGCAATTTTTCATTGCAATATATTGCAGTCGGTCTGGATGCGTTATAGATAGTTTTATTTTGAATTTGAGAACGGTTTAAAAAAATACAGATATGGAGAAACAAGACGTATATCTTCGATTTGTGACAAAATACTGCGAAGTAGGTGAAAAACGCCGAGAGCGACAAAGCGTTGTCGCGCGGTATGTTAACTATTTACATTTGATTTTTCGATTTGGCATACTATTTGGCATTTACTCAATCTTGAAGATGGTTGTAGAGTTTGTTATTTAATTCCGAGCTTAATTCTTTAGGTAAAATAATGAATAATCAAATATTAATTGAGATAATTATAAAATAATTTGTTACTGTTGATTAAATTGATCTGAAAATATCATTCAAGCCTTTCATTAGTGAATGAACACCTTCGATTCATACCTTGCGAGGTGCAGAAAAAGAAGAATTGTCACATGGACATTTCAAGTTTTCTTTGAATGAAGAAAAAATCTACATACTGGCCAAATCACCAAATTATTCGTTTTTCTATTACACCGAGTTTATTTAATTACAGGGTGTTTAGGAACTTTAGAAATAAATTCGGAGAATTCAAAAAATTTCAATATCAAATGGAATATGCACAATGTAATTGATAACATTTTCATTGGAACATTTTATGGATCACGTCATAACAAAGATGACGTCACAAATAAAAAAATATCCTGAAGAAGTGCATGTTTGAAATTAAAAATTAGTGGGATTCAGGAATTCTCCCACAATTATCTGGATTGCCAAATAAGGAATGTGTTCCCTTCATTTTTCTTTCACTGACACTATTCTGTAAGGCCTTTTATCATTGTGTGGTTTGGGTATATTGAGAATTTTGGTTTATATTCTACATCTATCAGTCCAAAAGATCTAGGCTTTTGTGTGTGTGTGTGAGGTTGTGATATTGACTGCGGATCCTCACGGTTCCATTAGCCTAATCAATATGTAGGCTTTTGGATAACTAGATAATTTGTAGCCTGATCAGGCTATAAGTTAACATGCATGTGTGTAAGGTATTGGCGGACAATTACCTTGCAGTTATCCTTAAAATGTCCCGTTAGATTGCCGGGCTTCAAAGATCTAGTTAGCCTGTACGCATTTTCCAAGCATTTTTCAGAGCGATCACACGGTAGGGTGTGTTGCAGTTATTCACATAGAGATATTACAGATAGAGGTAACAAGCCATAGCTGTGTAAGTGGAAATGTCCGTCTGAACTCCGCTGAGAGAGAAAGAGTCAGACGATCAGAGGTTTTTCTGTCTTTGTCTGAGTATATATAACATACACGATATTAGAGAAAGATAGCCCGAATCTCCCACATGCCTCATTTACATGCTGACGAGTAACGAGATGGCTTCTTCCCTCTATATGTAGTACTTATCTCTATGGTTAATCAACCTTCCCGAATATTTTCCATTCTTTTATATTCTGAGTTAAATTTCTCCGTTTGTGCTACCTTCTTGGTTATTTAGTAATCCAGCTTTTTTTTTCTCGGTCTGACCCTTTTTTATAATTTCCCACTTTTACTTTGCCACAAGTTTTGTGGTTTTGTTTTGACAGAGATAATGTCGCCACCAGGTGCCCAATACTCGTTATACACACAAATTCCTGAAAGAAGATTTACTAAACAAATGAGGCTAATTTTTTCCTAAATTGTAGGGTGTCAGTTCCTGAATATATTTCTGTGACACGGTATTCAAATATTGTTTCTAAAATCAATTGGGTTCAAAAATTTTATTTCTAATTCCCTATTCGGTATTTTAACCTCGAAAAAATGTATATATATGGCGAATAAAACCAGTAAACTTCCGAGTAAAATGACCATAAAACACCTAACGATCAGTTTTTCCGGTAAACTTTGAGATATTTATTTCTCTGGCAATAAAATACACTATTTCGATATGTATTAATTATTTATATCCAGCACCATACTGAAAATTGATAAAAACATTCCCGGTCTCACGTAGTTTACGTAGACTTTCCATTACTTTGGTTGGTTTAAAGAAAATTAACGATTTGAAATACACTTTAATTGCCTACATATCCTCCGCAAATAGTTTTTAGCGTTGGTTACGAGCAAACACAAAAAATAAACAAATACATAGCGAATATATATTGCAACAGGTGTGGCAAAAGTATGAAAACGAATACAGCTAGTTTATTTATAAATGTATCTATCACTCGGCGACGTCTTGTACTACACGCTTCAATTAAAACGTTGGAACGGATGCGTTGTTTTGAGGTGAATTTCCGGTTTGAGTGACAGCAGCGAGATATTGTGATTGAGGATAACAATCGCGTAAGAGTAAGAGATTAAGCATGACATTTAAAATGACGCCGTCACTGTCATTTAATTAAATCAACTAATTATAACCAATGTATAAATAGTTGTGTTCAAAATATACCATGTTCCAATGATTTACATTAGCGTTTCGATTTTTTCGTTGTGTTACAATATGGCATTCATTGATTTCTGTTGATGATGAGAAATCTTGCCGTTTATATGGAAAGAACAGTAGCCCTTATTAAGCTTAACAGTATTTTCACTAGGTCCATCTTGGAGGAATCCTCCCTTGGATGCTCTAGTCATAGGAGTCTTTATCTCCGATCTGATAATGCTTCACAGTCAAAGAAATGGTGAGAGGCAGGCTCCTCCTCCTCCATGCACAACCGATAGTTAGGTTCCTCCCTAAATATACCGATTGTATGCATGTGCTTGCTTAAGGTACAGTGTCCGATGAGTAGTCCCGTCACTATCCTCATCTGGCCCCTGCTGAATTTTAATAATTCGTTAGTCAGCTTCTCCGAGGATCTTTTGACCAGGAGTTTGCTGTGTTTCTGTTTTTGCATCGAGATATACAACTACGTGCAGCAGTTCTTGATATCACAAATACTGGTGCAGAACCAGTGAATTCAGTTTCAGACCCTAGCTTTGCTAAGATATCTGTCATTTCATTTACTACAAATCCCTTGTGCCCTCTTAAGAGTTATTATATCGCCTGAGCTCTCCAAACATTATTTCCAAACAGCAGACCGTTCACTAAGAAGCAATAGCTACTTCTCTGGCTATATACCACAACAGACATTGAATTACACTTCTTAGTTGAACAGGATATAACCAACCATTCTGATTTGGAATGAGAAGAGACAACCTCACTTGTAGACCGTTTTCGGCGTACAAGGTAATACGTCCAGGAACTCTGCCAACCCCATTCAACTTAAAAGTGTGATTCGATATCTCTATCTGATATATAGCCAAAGATGTAGTTGTTTCTTCTTTAAAAAGTATTCTTCGAAAACTTTGGGAGGCGCTATTATAGTATTAAACTAATATATTTGACATCTATTGATAACATGCTTTACTGAAAAGACAATTTCTTACAGGAAAATGTAATTAAGTAAATAATCACAAAACCAATTTAGATGAAGATGAAGATTGAAATAAATTTAAAGTTGGGCATCGATCCAGCACTGTCGTGGGACGCCTCTGATTGTTTCATTAATAAAAGTAACATGAGTAGATTCCACAAAGTAAGGTCCCAAACAATATATTTAATAACTTACTATTATTATTATACACAATTTCTTATGAAAACATGCGGATTATTGTCAAACGTGTCTTCCTTACAGCTGATATCATTGTACGTTTGGAAATTTTCGTGTAATAGAACAATTATCGATAATGTATGATTATTATTATCATTATCTCAAGTTTCCACTTGCTCAGCCATTGCTGGTAATGTTCACCTATCCCGAGCATGTGTAAACCCAAATGGGATTAGGCTCATCAGATACATATTTAATAATTTACGGACAATGTAACAAGTACTTGAAATTGCAACCTTCTGCAAATCGATGTATGTATGTATTGTTTCATTTTATTGTCATTATTATGCGTGCCTTAGAATAATTGATGTAGAATAAATGCAGATTTGAACTTCATCTGGAAATATTGTATTGGAAACGAATTGTATAGCATCAACATAAATATTCAGTGGTTTTTTAACAATAAAATTATCAAATTTTACAGTTAAAACGTCCTATTTTTTTATACACGACTCTTTGCATTTTGAGCTAATTCGGTAATTTTGTAAATTCATTATGAACTAACAATTTTACATATAGATAATAATTAATTATGAAAATATAATCCAGTTGATTATACAATGTACTTTAATTCAATAACAATAATTCAAAGGTTTTTATATGTAATTCCATTATCATATTTAATTTTATTAAACATGCACACTGGGAGTCCATATCATAATTGAAAGTTGAAAGCGTGTCGTGAACAATGAAACTTTCATGAATTTATGATTGTTTTTTTATTTGGGAAAATAACGTCCATATATCCTGCACGAAGAGGATTAACAATCGAAATTAATTTTTTTTCGAAAAAATTGTATTGTTATCAACTTTACTTTTTACATTTTTTTTCAATAGCAAACATTAACCTAACCATATCCCATTACCTAATATTGCAGATTGCAATAAACAGTTTTATAGTAAATGAAGCCAGTTTCTAGTGGCTAAATTAAGTCGATTAAGTTCAAGCCAACTTAATTTACTCGATTTGGAAAAAAAAAAGGAAAAAAAACATAACAGTTGTAAAATAGTGAAAAAAAAATAGTGAGTCTTTTTAAAATAGTGAAAAAAAAAATAGTGAGTCTTTTGATCAGAACACAGAATTGAGGATACTAGGATTTATTACACAATTATCAATTTTTTTACATACAAGTTCATCAAAACAAAAAACAAATCAATGCTCTCGCCACTATACTCAGCCATGCCCTCCCCTCGGAATCACAGCGCCGAGAGCCTCTTCCGCGCACATTCTCTTTTCTATTTAATTTAATTGTTGATCAGTTATAAAAGGTAGGTGTGTTGAAAAATATCTGGGAAGTTTGCAGAAGAACCTGCATGACAGTATTTTTTTTTCGTGATATTGTTGTTCGTTTGCCTATAATCATTGATCAAGTTTGGAATTCAATTGGGATTAAATGGTCCAAATTGAACGTTCAAAACGCCAAAGCTTGTATTTTTCCAAGTCCTTTTAGTGGGTTTTTTCAGATTTCAATTAAAATAAAAAAACCGCACAAATATCTTAATTGTTACTAAGGTGAGATTTTAACCACTTCTTTAAACTAACGTCTGAGTCAGTTGAACCGGAAAAATTGTTGATTAAATCATTGCATATGATAGCTGTAACCTTCTAGTATGTGTAAATACATTATTTAAACACTTTTTGTGGCATATGTCTTTATTCTAACAATGTCTATATTTTTTACCTAAAGTTTATTAACAATTATATTGCTCAGCAACTAAATAAGATATCGAAACCGCGTTTGTTGCATTTAGTTCGTGAATAAATAACATGTTATTCGACAAATAATGATTTACATTGCTTTATAAATTGCTCTAGTATTTTGCGTCTGAAAAACAGCTGTTTTTTCAATTTTTTTTCTACTTATTCATCCGCTGTGGCTGCAAAGATGGGATTTTTTACATTTTGAACCACGAAAAAATCAATTAAATGAAATTAATTGGCAACAACAACAAACTTTGTGGATTAAATGAGGATACCATTGAGAAATATCCACATTACTTACAGCAGGCGGCTTTATTCGTGAATTGACATATTTTCCTGCATACTAAAAAATGAAAAAATATACTTTATCTTTATGACAGGATTTATTTTCAATTTCCAGAATTTTCAACGAATAAAGACTTAAGCTTGTCGCATAACCATTCAATATATATTACCTCTAAAAGCATACATTTTAATTCGTCCGAACGTAGGTGAAATCTATGATTTACTAACCTCTCTCTCCTTCGGCTATTTTAATTCCTAGTGGAAACAAAATCGAAGCGACAATAGGATACGAAAAATTTATGAACTTTTTGTCGAATTCATAAACCGTTTTTCGTTTGCATGGAACGAAACGTAAAAGCGGACACGAAAATATTTTATGTCATGTCATCTGTTGGTCGATAAAATTATATCGCTATCGGTTTGAACAACTGATTCTACGTCAATAATTGTATATGTAAAGCGAAGATGTTCTATATATACAAAGTAACATGATTTATTTGGTTACGTGTCAAAATTATTTTAATGTTGTTTATTGTTTGGTCGTTTAAAAAATAGTTTATGGCGACAAAGCGACAAAGTGTTTAGAGGTGAAAGACCGTATCTCAAAGGTTATTTACCGTATTGAATGAAAAATACATGAGATGCAGTTTTAAAAATTTTTCATCTCTATAATTTTAGCTTTTACTTTTTTTCCTAGCCTTTGACCGGTTATATACCTGGTCTCACTTCGGAGTAACACCTGTACGTTTGGGACTTGCCAGTACTTTCTGTGAGGTATCTCTACAGGTTGACAAATTAATTTTGGCAGTTGACGATGCCTGAGAAAGCCATACAACTTGACAACGTTGTGAACGTAGTTACCGGGAGACGTACGGGCGTACAGGGCGACGTACATTCCGTATACGTCTTTGCTACGGACTTTGGCAAACTTCCGACTGCCAAAGTTAATTTGCCAACCTGTACCTCATTGCTAGGATCAGGAAGAAGTTTGGAAGACATCCTTATGTAAAACAGCTCCACTTACGATGTCCTTTATGGATATGTGTCCTGATCTGTTTTGTAGTACGGCATTTAGGAAGGTACGTTGGCAGTGTTGGTACACGTTCACGGTGATAGACCCAGGTGTAATGTCCACGCATCAAATCGCAAATCTACGCCACAGACACGTGTTTGCAAATGCATACTGAAGGGATGTATGGAGGCCAAAAGATCCTGGGTCTTGGACTGCCTCATTCAATCACACACTTGGGTTGGGCTCAACAGCTCATGCACTTGAACAGAATCTTTGTAACATTACTCATGTTATCTATTTACTCCCATTTCAGAAGCTTCGTGTCTTCTATATAAGTCACCAGTATATCTGGAGAGATTTTCAGTAGTTGTAATAGTTGTGTTATTTCCTCTCCAAAGTTCTTCCGACTGAGTCATTGTAAGTTCTCACAGAAGCAGAGGATGAGAGTAGTGGGACTGTCTTTATAAACTCTTAACCCTGGCAAATCACAATTAGGTGACACTTAAAGACAAAAATTATATTGTAGAAGATGGGATGTCCGTCCAGCTAGGTTCTAAAACTGCACTGAATGGTCCAGAACCAGAATTTGGAATATCAAAAGCTGTAGCACCTGTTTGTACATATTGGTGAATTCAAACAAAACAATAATCATACGGAATCACATGCATACAATTATGGAATACAGAGCGATGAACCTATCACTTGGTTGTGGAGGAGGAGAAAACAGCCTCACTCATCATCGTCAAATGTAAAGCTCCATTTCAATTGAGATATAGACTCCTAGAACTAGAGCTCCGAAGGTAGGACTTCTCCAAGGAGGACCTGGTGAAACACTGTTGAACCTAGCAACGAAGAGCACAAAAAGCCTGAATACTGAGGTGCCGGGAACTCGGAACTTCTGGATGGTGGTGATGTACTAGTAAATCAATCATCATCTTTGCTTCTTCCACGAAGTGTAGAAGAGAAGGTCCAATGGAATGAATGAAGCTTCTAGTGCTGCTGTTGGTGTGCATTTCATACATCATGCAATATTCAGACTACAAGTCATTGCTCCTGATCTGATCAATGCTTTCTTTTACATCGTTTTTGTTCAGCAGACCAAAGATGCGATCAATATACTTGTTCATGCTACATATTTTAAACGTATTAAATGATTGTTTTGCTTTCGGTTTTAGATAAGATTGCAAAGTAATCTGAATGGGAATAATGTTTGAATATTCGGTTACAAACCAAATACATGTTTATAAAAAATTGTTATGAAAAGTTATTGTATTTCAACATACAGCTTTAATTTATACGTTTTAAAACCCGACAAATTTCGTATTATCAATACCTCTCAAATTTTGTGTATATTGTATATGCTTGTTAACAAAAAAATTAAAATGGTATTGCTCAAATATCGTTCGATCCAAACTGTTTGTATTTGGAATAAAAAATAAATCCGTGGGAAAAAAAAAACTAGCCTTGTCCCATTTTTGAAATGTTATCATGGTTTGACAATTCTTTATAATTATTTGTACAATAACATGGAAATTTATCTCCCAACATTTTAATGCTGTGGTCCCAGTCGCCTGAAAAAAAAAGCAATTTATGTTTGCTTGTTTGATTTCGACATAATATACGTTGGTACAGTGTAAGAGTGTTTTAAAAGAGAGTGTTTTCCTCTTACTATCCATTCTTATTCCATAAAAAACGAGAATCCATGTATTTATTACACAAGGATCAAAACATCTCATATTCGATTATTCGTGTGGGTTCTGCACAACAGTCCAGGAACTTTAACTAAATGTTTCTACCATCTTCCACATTTTTTACTTCCATTTCGGAAGCAGTTTGATTGGGGGATTTTAAGTAGTTTCAATGGATGTATTATTTCCTCCCCAATGTGCTTCCGTCTTCTTGACGATGTGAGTTAGTAATTGACGTATACAGAAACATCGTAAACCGTAATGAAAACAATATCGATTGAATAGAGAAAAAGTTTGATACATTAATTGGAAATTGGATGGTTCTAAAAAGTTTAATCTAGTTCCGGAGACATTAGACAAAATTCGAAAATGGTTAGGAATGATTTTTTTTATATATTTTCTAATAACAACGGCATATTTGAAAAACGAAAAGGAACCTTTTCAGATTTTGTCGAATATCTCGGGAACTAGTAGAGATATTTAAAAAATTTTAAACTCAAACGCCCAATACTGAGGGTTATACTTTAAACTGTTTTTTACACTTGGGTACATGTCGATGTGTCATAGAAGGTTAATTAGAATTATTGATTCTGATGATTTAAACTGCTACAAGTTTTATCAATGGAATACGTCTAAACTACATGTTATTTGGAAATCAAATAACAACCACGCCAAATTTCTGCCCAGAAGTCGTTAAAATCGGTGAAAAAGCAAAATGTGTGAAGCTCCTTTCCAAAGCCCCCCAGGCAAAGTTTTTTTCGGGTACGTTTGTTTTATATAAAAATAATACTCTCATAATATACCGTCAGCCCGCTGCAAGAAAGTGTGATGATAGTTAAACAGACTCGGTAATTTTGTTTATTTTCATTAACAATCAAGCGAAATAAATATTTGCCCATGGGGAAAACGACAGATAATTTAATTGTTTATTGCAATGAAAAATTGCAATTTGCAATTTTAGTTTCACGTATGCCGACACCAAACGTTAGTTTATGAAAAAAAATCCATCGCAAAATGATTGGCATACGTGCAGCGTGCGACTTAAGGGTTGGCACACACCCTAAAAAGTGTAAGTTATATTATTACTAAATCATATTATCACGTATGCCCTTTTGCAATTGGCCATTTTTTGGCCTAAAGTGCACAGATGTCGAAGGGCATACAATAAACGTATGCCGTTTGAAAAATATATAATTTTCAATGTTGATTACACTTTGCAATTTCAATTGAATGTGAAAATGTCATTGCCAATACCCTTCCATTCGATAGGTACAGGTGTATACAGGTGCCAATATACTTAGGCGCGATAGAACTATATATGCCCTTCGACATCTGTGCACTTTAGGACAAAAAATGGCCAATTGCAAAAGGGCATACGTGATGATATGATTTAGTAATAATATAAATTGTTACACTTTTGAGGGTGTGTGCCAGCTCTTAAGCTGCACGTTGCACGTATGCCGATCATTTTGCGATGGATTTTTTTCATAAACTAACGTTTGGTGTCTCGGCATACGTGAAACTAAAATTGCAGAATGCAATTTTTCATTGCAATAGACAATTAAATTATCTGTCGTTTACCCCACAGGCAAATATTTATTTCGCTTGATTGTTAATGAAAATAAGGCATACGTTTAACTATCATCACGCTTTTTTGCAGCGGGCTGACGGTCTATAAATAACAACCAAATTTTGTTTATTTTTATGTATATTGAATGGCACAAACTTAAATTTAATGAGAATTGGTTTAAAATTGTACGAAACAAGCAGACATACGAAACAGTAAAATGCACCACTAAATTAACATCCGCAAATACAATCGGACAAACCATACATAGACCTGCGAAAATTGCGAAGAGCTTCTTTGTTCTAGTCCTTGCTGGTCTGTTTAAGTATTACATCTGGAAGAGTACCACCTCTTTCCTTTAGTTTGAATAGTTTTTCAAAATTTAGTCCATTTTTAGTTCTCTAATTTTGAACCATTTGCACCACAGACATGATAAAAGGCGTCTAATGAAATAACACCAAATAATTAAAACACAAGTCATCAAAAATTAAAATAATAGCAATAACAATTTATTACATCAATACACAGATCATTATTTCACTTCCAATGCTCTCCTTTAGATACAAACGAACAAATAGTTTTTTTTCATATGTTAGCAGTCAAGACTCAAAAAATTAGGATACGGGATAAAAATACGAATTATTTTGTATTTTTAACTCCTCAATTGTTCATTGTATCATCCACACTTTCAATGTTACACCATATGTTCAGATTTGTATGAAAATAACCACTCAACGCTATACATTATATATTTTAATAAGTTTTGATAATATTTGACACATGTTAGAAAATTAATAAACACAATGTGAACATAAATATACAAATATTGTCAGTAAGGCCATTTAATATAAAAAATATATGGCATGGCATTGTTTACTTGAGAAGTTGAGTTAAGCCAACCTTCTTGTATTTAAGTTAAAATAAATGAATTTGTTTGTTATTTATAGTCTAAGTTGGGATTTTTTCAATGTATTACCTTTCGATAAATGAAATATGTGATTTTTTTGTTTTATTTGTATTTCAAGTATAATAAAATGCAGAAAATATCCAAAAACTGGAATAAATTTCTTCAATTGATTCTAAACTGGAAAAAAACCTACTCATCTCATAAACTTTTAAGGAATTGTGATAATGTGGGTATCTTAAAAATTTGAATTTGATTTAATATTTCCCTAATAATACCACCTCTTCAAACTCATGTAGTTTTTAGGCACCACAGCATCAATAAGGGAAGCAATTGTATTTTGCACCTAGTTCAGACAAATAGGTCCATTGAGATTTTCATCAGAAGAATGGGACCAATGATATAATCTCCAAAAATGTCTGCCCAGACAATAAGTTTCTGGGAGAACTGTGTGTGACACTCCCGGAAAACATGAGTTTCAAATATTAACTAGAAAAAAAGTACTCTCTTCACTGAAACAAATATGCTGAAGAAAATATGCAGACGACCTGATTATGTTTGTTGAAGGTAAAAATCTCAATACTGTGGCTGAAATGCTGCAGGATGAACTTAACAAACTAAATAGTTGGTCCAAAGTTAGTGGTTTCAATTTTTCTGCTGAGAAAACCACATAGGTACATTATTTTTTCTAAAACACCACACAAGACCAAGCAGCCTGATTTGGAATTAAATAACAAAAATCTTAACTACAGCCACGAAATCAAATATCTTGGGTTATTTTTTGATGCGTAAAATTGGAAATGTCACATTAAGCGATTAGCTCAAACATGTCAAAGATGTCTTAATCTACTAGATGTCTTGCAAACAAAACATGGGGTGCTGATGGTACACTATACAGAACACTCATTCGTTCTAAAATGGATTATGGATCCTTAGCCTACAGTTCAGCTTCTAAGACAACACTAAAAATACTAGATGTCGTTCATAACAATGCTCTTCGTATTATTCCTGGAGCATATAGAAGTACTCCTATAGAAAATCTTCAATGGGAACTGGGCGAAACTCCACTTCATGAAAGACGACGATTTATGAGTCTTGCGTACGCTATCAAAAACAATCAAAATATAGCGGATATTTCCTTACCACTGATACATTACAAAACCCACCAACCTTTCAATTCAAGAGTTCATCAAATTTTAAGATCCATGAACATACCATACATCCGTCAATCACAAAATCAACATATCTTTACTCCTCCTTGGCTTATACCACTTCCAGAACTTGACCTTCATTTATTAACCTACAACTAAACGGAAACCAATCCAAAAATAATTATCAACGCCTTTCGCAGTACTATTACTCACTATCCTGAGCACGTTCCTATTCACACAAACGCACCAAAAACAGACTGTGGAATTGGATCTGCGATTATTGCGCCCAGCATATGCTTAAAATACAAACTACCACCAGAATCAACAGTTCTGACAGGAGAGCTTTATGCAATATATAGGGCACTGAGTTTCATCAAAACAGAATGTAAAAGGAAATTTTTGAAAATTACTGATTCCTTGAACTCATTACACATAATATCTAAACCATACAGTCATCATCCTATTGTCAATATGATCAAAACAGAATTATATGAATTGAAGAATAAAAATATCGTATTCCTATGGGTTCCCTCAAATGTAAGATTGGTGGGTAACGAAGAGGCCGATAAATTGGCAAGAGAAGCAGCAAATGATAATAGATTAATTCCACATTTCAATCCATTACCAATAGACCTAAAAATCACCTACAAACTCAAATTTTTGAAAAATTGGAGTGATAGCCTGAAACAATCCCAGCCTCGAGAGTTCAAATCTTTGTTTGGACCATGGCAAAATCATGCCCCCAATAGGTTCATGGAAGTTGTAGGGACTAGATTACGTCTAGGACATAGCAGACTCAGCTATCAATATCTACTGTCAAAGGAGTGTCAACCGTATTGTGAAGTATGTGAGCATCCCATCACAATAAAACATATTTTGATTGAGTGTCCGCTATATAGTGTCGCAAGGTTACAGCATAACCTACCGAAGAATTTAAGTGCAGTGTTTAAAGTTTAGTACAGTTTTTAAAGGATTCTGTACAAAGTAATCATTCGCTGTTCCACCGCTAATAACCAATGTGGTTGATGCGGAAATAAATAAAAAAAAAATAATATTCCGTAAATAGTTCTGATTCCTCGTGATTTTTTTTTAATATAATCTCGCAAAATTTTAGTCGTCTATCAGGATCATCCTCTGTCAATTCATGCCTAATTTTGATTTGGTATAGATGGATGAAATTTATGGCGTTTTAAAATATTTTTGACAGAATTACGCGAAATATTCCTTGCTTCGATGGCTGTTGGGATTTACAACCATTTCAGCTAAAACCTGGACTTTTACATATTCTCCAATTTTGGGCCGCCTTTTGGAGCGTCTTTTTCCGAATCAGTTTCTTAAATTAATTTCTTTGCCACTAAAGACGAAACATGTTTTGGAAAATAAGCATGATTCAGAAAGGTGGAGAAACTAAGGTTAGGTCTTAGTTTTTGTATGCTTTATCTGTAGAATAAATCCTCATTCAGAAACATAAACGACAGGTAAATTATCCAGTGGATAGGGGTAATTTCTCCTATGCTGTGAATAAAATTTACTCCGCAGACTAAATTTGAGTATTTTTACGTGAAAGCTCCGGCCCTAAGTAAAAAAAGATGGCTTGTATCCAAAGATATTCGCAATTAATCTCGAAGAAATTTTATTTTTGGTCAACCAAATCAATTTAACTCACATTTATTTAAATTACCTTGTACACTACGACCTTTATTAAATTTTCATCCACTTGGCTGCGAATATTGAACTCCAAAATATAATTCTTGATTAAAATACAGGTCTCTCGTTAACTAAAAGTATCTATTTTCAGACTGTATTCCGTAGAATGTAATCTCTTAATTCGAAAATATAGCTGCAGGTAAATAGCATACGACAAAAAAGCGTGTTTTTGAAAGCAGTAGTCTACCTACCCTGAAAAAGGAATGGTGAAATTACCACCATAATTCATCTATTTCGAAATTTGTAAAAGGTTTAAAATTTCAAATTTTCTAGTACCTAACCTAACAAGTTTTGATCACAAATTCGCCTAAAGAAATTTTCGCATGCAACAATATGTGCTTATACATGCCTTATTATTTATACAAAAGTACTATAAAATAAATATAGGAAGAGTCTTTATTTTTATATATGTGGAATTAAATGATAAAACTCGCCGGTTGTATCAAAATTAAATAGGCAAAAATCAAATAAAATAGGTTCTTTAAATTCGGCACAATGGTTAAGGATTCATTAATATGATAAGCCATGCAGTGGCCAATGTCGTGCAGTCAGCTTTAGCGTTTTGACGAGTAGTTTTTTTTATTAAGTTAAATAATTTTGTATTAGGATAAATTTACACACTACGTGGCTAAATTTTGACAAATACTGGAGAATATATTTTATTTTCAGTATTATATTATATGCCAAAAGATAACTATCTGATTATATTAAGGATTACACAATTCAAGTGCCTATCCTACATTTATAGCTACTTGGAATACTTTGTGACCACATAATTGTCAAAACTTTCATTGTTTAGCAGTACCTAGTATACCTAGTTAATACCAGGGTGGCCTCAAATTGGACGCTAACTACCTGTAGCCCAGAAGAGACACTCTTAAATTGGACGCTGTCAGAAGGATTATGTCGTTTAAGGATTAAGCTTATATTTGATTAACCGGGTTTGGGCCTGGGTTTTCTTGTCTTTTTTTAGTTTTCTATTTCTTATTTTCTGATATTTTTTTACATAGTTACACTTTGACCAACCGGGTTTGGGCCTGGGTTCTCTTGTTTTTTTTTAGTTTTTTATTTCTTATTTTCTGATATTTTTATACATAGTTACAATTCGATCAACCGGGTTTGGGCCTGGGTTTTCTTGTTTTTTCAGTTTTCTATTTCTTATTTTCTGATATTCTTATACTTACACTTCGATCAACCGGGATTGGGCATGTGTTTACTTGTTATTTCTTATTTTCTTATATTTTTATACAAAATAATACAGGTAGAAGGATTAGTAGAGGTACCTAGCGTAGAATTTAAGGGTCTACAAGCAGGTACATAAAGTGAGAAAAAGATTAAGTGGTATTTTAGCATCGAATTTATGCACGCCCTAATACCACAATGTCAAATCTGCTCTTAATACTTTAAACAATAACTCACTAATAATATGATACTCACTATTAAATAAACCCGACAAATAAAACCATTCCGGTATTTACCGAAAAATGTAACGACAATGATTTATTGCCGCTTTATGGCTATCGACCGTTTCTTGTGCTCCTATGCAATAGGAAGACTAGTATAGCATAAAATTTTTGTAGGAATAATACCTATAGAAACAATACACTTTTTTTTCATCTACGCTAAGACTGCATAAAAGACATTTTGCGTAGGATTAATACAATCCACACAACTCGAGACAGAAGCCATTATCTTCAGAACTATATCTTAAGTCGGGTGTGAAAAAGGAGTGGTTAAGACAAATGCTGACAAATTTATATTAAAAAATAACCGGTCAAGTACAAGTCGCATTCGCGAACGAAGGCTTCTGTACCATACATACAAGTAGTAGCTAGTAGCTAATATAATCTATTTAGCAGATGGCTTTTACTTTTGTGATTCATATTCATAGCTTACCTCAGTACATAGCAGATTTAAAAAAAAGGTAGAACGAATCGCGGGACACACGGTAGGAACTTTAGTTCCTTTTAAGCAAACATTTTTTAAATCAATAAATAAATACACATATTAATATAAGAATTTATTTTACTCTGGATGAAACTTCATTTAACAAAAATATACAGTAGTAGCAAGTATAAATAAAAATAAAAATCTTATCATTAAGTTGATTGGCACAGTAGTTATTTATGATACAAGTGCGTGAAGTTATACTTTTGCGCACGAGTTGCGAAAATGCCAAAATATGGTATGAAATAATCCGTACAAATTAACAACAAATACTTAAAACAGAATAGAATGGGTATTTGAGTGGACCTCAGATTTTATAAAATTATGTAATACATCTGACGTTATAGATAAACAATTTGCATATTCCTCGGTGGTCGAGTAGTAAGCAAACCAGACTCTCACGCGGTAGACCTGGGTTCGATTCCCCGTGAACAAGTTTTTTTTTTAATTGTTAATTTTATTTTTAAATAATTATTCTGCTTGATATTAATAACGCCAACAGGTAGACGTTTGGAATCAGAATATTCATTATTATAGATAATAGTACGGTACCCTTCATGAGGGAGCTCGACTGGCAACATCTACTTATAACAGCATCGTATATTTAAAAAGGTAAACCGTAGCATTATACAAATTGGACATTCAAGAACTGTACGTTTACCACAAAAAAATTAGTGGAAACTATTTACTACTTTTCGACGTCTGAACGGTAAGTAAACCACTTACCGACGTGTTAAACTTAGAAACCAGTAAACACAACCTATTAAATTGAATGAATCTTGTGAGTGGGCTGGTACTTAAAAGTTTGCAATCAATTTACAAATGAGCGAAGCAACCCAAAGTTTATTATATGAAAAAAATTCTGCTCTTGTGACACAACATACTATTTCGTCATTACTTTTTCCAAGAGTTAAACAATAATGGAGAAAGACCAACTCCTTGTCTAACTCTTCTCTAGTCGCGTTATAGTATAGTACATAACGTGTGTGGAAAGTGACATTTTTCACGTGACACGAGTGTGAAAAATCACTTTCGCACGAGTAATGTACAGTATTTTTCTTACGATCACGTGATAATTTCACCAAATAATGTGTAATCAACATCTGTTATATTAATACACAAAATGTTACAATTAAAGTCAACATAATTGATTTCAAAATTAACAATAACTATCAATAGTGACAAAAATTCAGATAATTTAACTATATAATATAGGTAGGTTATTACAATTAATAATTGGTTGGATAAATTATAGAGATTGAAAGTGAAATTATTATTATTCATCATAATTCATACATACTTATCATGAACACCTTTTAAGATGATTACATTTTCCCACTATTATAACAGGTGATTTGGATTAGTTGGTACAACATCGGACTTCTGACGAAGAGTACGCGGGTTCGTTCCTCGACCGCGCCCTAAATTCTTTTAATCAAGAAAATGACAAAAATTTCACTTTTCAAATAGATCGCTTCAAATTTAGATATCACATAGGTAAATCTAATTAAAAATTATAAATTTGACCTCTTTTTTATCCGTACACGTACGGATAAGTTTTTTTCCGTACGCGTATGAATAAAGGCCACTTTCCATAGAACTCGACAGTGCGATTTATGTCACTTTCCTATGTGTTCGTAGGAAAAGTTATTTTTGATAGTGGTAAAGCCGGCACCACTCAAATGGTACCTTTCACCAACATGCTGTGATAAGTGAATGTTGAAAAATTTTCTGTGTTTGGTAATATACCAGGAACAAATTTGACCAGCTCATGTAGGGGAATAATCTCTTGCTCCGGCAGTCAAATATCTTCAAATGGAATCATTTGAACCAGTTGTATTTATGTATGTATTTCGGGGTAACATTCACTAAGATCTAAAAGATCTCTTGTGCTTCCTTGCTTCTACTTAGTTTCTGAGGACTTGGACTAGTTACTCATCAGATCAAGGATTTTACAACACAAAGCTGAAGAGGTTAATTTATGTAAAAGTATTGTGCGTTGCCGCGTTATGTGATTTTTGGTTAAGAGCAAAACTTACGGGTTAGTCATCGCTCATCATAGACGTAAGATTTAATTTTTAAAAGGGATATATTCGAGCTTT
>CAJUYI010000208.1:105394-126060 GCA_910591695.1 Galerucella pusilla | reverse complement strand
GCTTCCGGAAGTGCGTTGAGGGACGAGCCGATCAGGAAATGACCGGGTGTGAGTGGGGAAATATCATTTGGGTCAGAAGAGATTTCAGTAAGAGGACGAGAATTGAGGACAGACTTGATCTGAGCAAATACTGTACTTAGTTCTTCAAAAGTCAAATGGTTCTTTCCCACGATACGAGTAGCATGGTATATCGCGGATTTTACTGCCGCCTACCAAATTCCACCTTGATGAGGAGACGAGGCCGGAATAAATTTACAAGTCAAACTATTGTCTCTACAAAAATCAGCTATCGCATCTTTATTGGTTTCATCCCTTAGAAAATCGTGAATTTCTTTGATATAGTTAGAGGCACCGACTTAATTTTTGCCGTTGTCGGAGTAAATTTTCTCACAAAGTCCGCGTTGGGCAATAAAGTGAATTTAAGAAAGCATGTTTTGATAAATTACTTACTACTTCAATATGACAAGCCTTTGTGGCGAAGCAAATAAAAATACACATGTAAGCCTTGATTAGAGACCTATTGCGCAGCTTACCATCTTTAATGTAAAAGGGTCCCGCAAAATCAGCACCACAAATTAAGAAGGGTCGATTAGGTATTATCCTATCTGCTGGTAAATCACCCATACCTTGTTGTAATGGACGAGGCTTACAACTAAAACATACAATACATCTGGATATAACGTTTTTCACCTTTTTTTTACCATTTATTGGCCAAAACCAATGCAATTGCTTAGTATGTTCGTTTCTAATTATTATCCTGTTTAAGTTATTCTTAGCCGGTAACAATATCGGATGCTTCAACCTCCCATCTATATTTCATTGTCGTGACCTACCCTCTACGTGTATTAACCCGTCATCTCCCATGAATGGTGAAAAAGGGTGAATATTGCTTTTCTGTGAAATTTTTTCGCCTTTGGCCAGAGTTCCAAACTCCTTGAGATATTGTCGCATTTGCGCAGTTTTAATTGAATTCTTTAACGCTAGATCTAGTTCGATAGTAGGTACTTAAGCTGCTAGATAAATTTCTACCACGATCTTTCTTCAGGTTGTTGATAAATCTCAAACAATAACCAGTAACCCAGAGATTAATCAAATAATTAGTTTCAATAAAAAAACGTGTATATTTGTCAAAAAGTTTTATTCAATAATAAACTTGCTTTAAACATAAAAAGTATTCTTAGAAATTGAATAAATTATATACTTCTAGAATTTATGCAAGCTTGAAGTCGCCTGCCCATGCTGTTTACCAAATTATTGATATTCTGTTGAGGAATATTTCGCCGTTCTTCTTGGGCCGCATGAACAAGCTCTTGTACACTCCTGGGTGGATTTCTACGTGCTGCCACTGCCCTGGCAAGCATGTTCTATGGGATTCATGTCAGGAGATAGGGCAGGCCAGTTCAAACAATTGATCCCTTCAGTTTCAAGATACTCATTTACAGCTCTGGTCCGATGAGGTCTGGCGTTATCGTCCATAAAAACGAAGGAGTTGCCAACAGCTGCGCGCCATAGTCTAACGTGAGGATGTAGAATCTCTCTGAGATACCTATCACCAGTCATCGTCCCTCCACATGAATTAATTCTCTGCGATCATTTAACATGATACCAGCCCAAAACATAGCACTTCCTCCTCTGAAGGGCGGCACGGGGCGAGCATGGGCAAGCTGAGCAACTCTCGTTGGATCCCGCCACACACGTCTTCGATGGCTATCTTGTACCAAACAAATCCTTGTTTCGTCGGAAAAAGACACCGAATTCCAAAATTCTTCAGGCAAGGCCGCGTGCTCTTGAGCCCACTGTTGTCGGCGAACTTTGTGCTCAGGTTGTAGTCTGGGCACTCTTATTGGTCGGCGACACCTCAAACCTGTCGCAAGTATTCGTCTTCGTAATGTCGAGATCGATACTTGAACTCCCAACGCATGTCTCATAACTCTTTGGAGTGCTGGTATTGCCATGGTCGGGTTTCTTCGGATAGTTAAGTGAATATAGCTGTTCTGCCGCTGATTAGTAAGACGCCTTCTACCGCTTCTAGGTCTATCATGAAGAGAATTGGTCTGGAGATACCGGTTCCATACACGAGACACATCACTTTGCCAAACGCCAACTCTGTTTGTCACGAACCTTTGAGAATGACCTTTGTTTATGCATAGTAGTTGTTGTATACGTAACTATGCTGAGAATGTCAGTCATTTTTGAAAGTTAATTCATTTTTTACACATTTCAAATCTCTCTGTTTAATTTTGAATGTAATTAATGAAAATAAATGTATACTCAAAGAATATGGTCAATCATCATTGATTAGCCCGAGGTTAAACATAATTTATTGGTCTTTTGAGCGGATAAGCGAAATAATAAATCAAATTGTTCTTTAAAAAATAGTGACGTTAACGCGACATCCAGTGCTGTATCAGGAAGCTTGACAAGCAAAGCGGCCGGTGTCTGTGAAAAGGTTTTACCATCATTGGTAAGTGACATTATATTTCATTATATCTTTTACTCTGAGCAACAATGGCTGAAGAACAATTAAGGGTTCTGAAGGTTAAAAGGGGAGTGGTAAAAAGAAAACTTACTAGGATTAAGAGTTATTTTGATACTGTTAAAGATAATGAGGTTTGCAAAAAGTTAATTACAGAAATTGAAGTTAGATTAGAAAAAGTCTCACCTTTGTATAATGAATTTCATGAAGTTCAGGAGCAAATTGAATTATTAGAAGATAGTAATGATGATGAAATTAAAAACTTTAAAGAATGTTATTTTGAGCTTGTTAGTTCAATGCAATCATTTCGCGAAATTTTTAAAATGGAAAATGAAGATAGTGCGTCTACTAATAATGAATCAATTCAATGTGGAAAGTTGAATCAGGGAGGTAATATTCAGGCATTGGTTAAATTACCACCTATTAAACTACCTATATTTGATGGCCATTATGATTCATGGCTTGAGTTCAAAGACTATTTTCTTGCATTAGTACACAATAATGACTCGCTCACAGATATTCAACGGTTTTATTATTTAAGATCATCCTTTGAAATGGATGCTCAACAAATAATAAAATCTATAGAGGTTTCGTCAGCTAATTACAAAATAGCTTGGCAAATGTTGGCAGAGCGCTACGAGAATAAAAAATTAATTATACATAATCATTTAAAGGCAATCTTTGACCACCCTAGTATTAATCACGAATCATATTCTGAATTGAGAAACTTATTTGATAACGTCACAAAACACTTACGCTCATTAAATAGTCTAGGTTTGGATACACAAAGTTGGGATAGTATAATTATATTTATAATGTGTTCTAAATTTGATTCTACCACAAGAAGGGAGTGGGAATGCTTTAAACATGAAAATGATTTACCAAACATGACGGATCTAAATAAGTTTCTTAAAGAAAAATGCGAAATGTTAGAAAAGCTGCAAATAACTACAAGTGATAGAAACTTCAATAATAAAACAAAGGTTCGAAATATTAATAGCCGTAGTTTTGCGTCTTTTGAAGGACGTTCAAATGTTAAATGTTACTTTTGTCAAAAAGAGCATCCAATTTATAAATGTGATGCCTTTTTAAAATTAAATGTTAATGAAAGAATTTCGGCTGCAAAAAGGCTTAATTTATGTTTAAATTGTTTAAGGGATTCACATCCTACATGGAAATGTAAACTGCAAAAATGCATTAAATGTCACAAACTACATAATTCGTTATTGCATTTAAATAATTCGTCAAACAATATAAGTCTTAATAAAACAACGTCTACCACCAGTGCAAATAGCCCACCTCAACTAACAATCGATCAAAATGATTTCCACGACAATAGTGTAGCAAAGGCAAAGGATGATGGAAATCCAATACAAGATGGGGAGAACTCAGCTTGCCATGCGTCGTCACGACTAACAGTCGACACTGTCAAGTCTTATGATATTTCGGAGGTTTTATTGTCGACGGTTTTAATAAGAGTCGTAAACGGAAATAAATCAGTTGTTTGTCGCGGACTATTGGATAGCGGCTCTCAGAGTAATTTTATTACTGAGAGAATATGTAAAATGTTAGACTTAGAATACAAAAAGGTGGAACATGTAGTTAAGGGCGTAGGAGAGGCTTTGGCAAAGATTAATAATGAAGTTAAGGTTACGTTAAATTCTTGTCAAGGAAATTTTACTATTAAGACCAATTGTTTAGTTCTACCTAATATAACAGGAAAGTTACCGATTAAATCTTTTAATAAAGATATGTTGAAAATTCCTTCAGAATTAAAATTAGCGGATCCAGATTTTAATGTATCCAGTGATATAGATTTGTTGCTTGGATCTAGCATATTTTGGTCAGTTTTAATATCAGGTAATAAAAAATTGGGTCCGAATATGCCTATTCTCCAAAATACTAAATTTGGTTGGGTGATCGCGGGGAATTTATATCTTAATTCATTGAAGAGTCAAAATTCGTTTACATTTTTTACTGGTAATACTTATGATAATTTGATAAATAATGAAGTAGTGAAATTCTGGGAGGTTGAAGAATTGAGTCCAGTTAAAAAAATACTTTCAAATGAAGAAATGTATTGTGAGAATTATTTTAAAGAAACTGTTAAAAAAGATCATTCGGGAAGATATATAGTTAGAATTCCATTTAAAGATTCATTAACAGAATTGGGCGACTCTAAAACTATGGCGTTGCATAGATTTGATTTGTTAGAAAAAAGGTTAAATAAAAACGTAGAGCTAAAGAATTTATATGTTAATTTTATGAAAGAGTATATTGACTTAGGACATATGTCTGAGATAGATTTTAACAATGATAATGGATTTTTTTTGCCACATCATGCGGTTGTAAAACAGTCTAGCTTGACAACTAAATGTCGCGTAGTTTTTGATGGTTCCGCAAAGTCAAGCTCAGGTCTTTCTATAAATGATGTGCAGTATATTGGTCCATCTCTTCAACAAGACATATTTTCAATTCTCATGAGATTTCGTTTACATAAATACGTTTTAAGTAGTGACATATCAAAAATGTACCGTCAAGTTCTTGTAGACAAGGATGAGCGTCAATTTCAAAAGATTATTTGGCGAATAGATCCAAAAGATGAATTAAAATGTTATGAGTTGAATACTGTGACGTACGGTACTGCGTCAGCGCCATACCTTGCTGTTAAAAGTCTATTACATGCTGCGGAAGACTATAAAAATGAATATCCATTGGCCTCCAAAATAATTAGGCGTGATTTCTATATGGATGACTTATTAACTTCTGCTGATTCTAAAGATGAAATTACTAAAATACAAAGGGATGTCTCAAAAATTCTGAGTGATTCGGGTTTTGAATTACGAAAATGGCTTTGCAATGACTCAAATATTGTGAAAGACTTTGAAATTAATAATCAGTTAGATGTTGCCATACTTCCAATAGGTGAGCAAAATAAAACATTAGGAATATACTGGGATCCGCAGAATGATTTTATCAGATATAAGATTAACATTGATTTTACCATTCAACCATGTCAGTGGAACAAGCGTAGTATTCTTTCTGTAATTTGTCAGATTTACGATCCTTTAGGACTACTTGGTCCAATTGTGATAAATGCAAAATTAATTATGCAAGATCTCTGGAAAAGAAAGTTTGAATGGGATCAAGAGTTACCACCGGATTTTAATGAAAATTGGTTACATTTTTATAGCAGTTTAAATTCTTTAAATGATTTAAAAATCCCACGTCACGCAAGTATTTCAGATTATGTTAGTATTGAGCTGCATGGTTTTAGTGACGCATCTACAAAGGCTTATGGTTGTTGTATTTATATAAGATGTTTGACGTCATCTGGTAACTATATATCTAATTTACTATGCGCAAAATCACGGGTTGCACCGTTAAAACTTCTGAGTCTTCCACGACTAGAACTTTGTGCGGCAGTCTTACTATCAAATTTATTAAAAAAGGCTACTGATCATTTAGAAATACCATTAAATAGTATTCACTGTTGGACAGATTCCACAATTTGTTTATGTTGGATAAAAGAGGAACCAAGTAAATGGAAGCAATTTGTAGCCAATCGAGTCCAAGAAATACAAATTCTGACAAGTATTAGTTATTGGAATCATGTTCGATCAGAACATAATCCCGCGGATTTATTATCAAGAGGGGTTTCGGTAGACAATTTGAAAAGTAGGAATTTATGGTGGTTTGGGCCAGAATGGCTTCTCCACAAAGACAGTGAATGGAATATTCTAAATTTTGAACCATGTCAAAATTTACCAGAAGCAATAACTATTACTTGTATAACTGTAAATAGTTTCAATTTAATTAACTATTTGTTAGACCGTTTTTCGTCTTTTAATAAATTTTTAAGGATATTAGGATATATTTTAAGATTTAAAAACAATTGCAAGGTTAGTTTATTGGAAAGAAAGGATGGTGGACTTAAACCTGATGAAATTGAAGCAGCTCTATCATTAGCAATAAAATCAGTTCAAAAAGAATGTTTTCCTAACGAATATAAGAATCTAATTAATAATAAAGACATACCAAACAAAAGTCGAATTCTTTCTTTAAACCCCTTCATTCATGAAGATTTAATGAAAGTTGGTGGTCGCTTAAGAAATAGTAACATTCCTTTTAACTGTAAACATCAAATTATTTTGCCAAACAATCACAATTTAACAAAAAGGATTCTAATTAATGAACATGAACGTTTGCTTCATTGTGGCACTCAACAATTGATTTTTTCCATAAGACAAAAATACTGGCCTATTTCAGCACGAAGTTGTTGTAAATATGTTATTAATAGATGTGTACGTTGTTTTAAAGCCAAGCCAAAGATCTTGAATTATTTAATGGGTGATTTACCTCATTGTCGAGTAAATGGATTTTCTGTATTTCAAAACGTAGGTACAGATTATGGAGGTCCATTTCTTATTAAGGATCGAAAAACTAGAGGTGCTAAGCTAACGAAAGCCTATATTTGCCTTTTTGTTTGCATGAGTACTAAGGCTGTCCACATTGAATTGGTGTCGGATCTTACAACCAATGCTTTTCTGGCAAGTATTAAAAGATTTATTAGTAGGAGAGGCAAACCTTGCAACATTTATTCTGATAACGGCTCGAATTATATAGGTGCAAACAAAGAATTAAATGCTGTTTACGAATTTTTAGAGAGTCACTCTAAAGATATAGCTCAAGGTCTCTTGACAGAAAAAATTAAATGGCATTTTATTCCTGCAAGCTCTCCTACATTTGGGGGTTTATGGGAGGCAGGAATAAAGAGCGTGAAGTTTCACTTAAAAAGGGTAATGGGTTGTAAATCTATGACATTTGAAGAATTCTGTACATTGTTGCATCAGGTAGAAGGTATTTTGAACTCTCGGCCACTTTGCGCTATGTCTAGCGATCCTGATGATAACACAGCCTTGACGCCAGCCCACTTTTTAATTGGACGCACCTTGACAATGCTGCCAGAGATTGACATCACCCATGTTCCTGAGAACCGTCTTGACAAATGGCAATCGATACAGTTGATGGTTCAACAATTATGGTCTAGATGGCAGCTAGAGTACCTGAACGAGCTCCAGATGAGACAGAAATGGAAAACTAACTGCCACCAAATGTTAAAAATGGGATCTATGGTCTTGGTTAAGGATGACAAGGCTCCTCCACTTCAATGGCCTCTTGGACGCGTTACAGTTATGCACCCAGGTCCAGATGGGATCACCAGGGTAGTGTCACTCAAGGTGCGCGGTAGTGAAATTAAAAGAGCACTCAATCGTGTATGTGTTTTGCCTATAGACAGTTGATTCTAAACACTAGAAAAAATAAACTATATATTTCGTAGATTTAACCATTGTTATACATCAATTGGAATTTAATAATTTGAAAGGTTTAAAGAGAACTTATATATTCTTGTAACCTTTATCAAATATTTCCACTTAATAATATGTTTTATAGGTAGTTGCATATAACTTTTTTTGTATGAAACTGTATGCTGCCTGTTAATCTTTATATTTGTTTTGAAAGAACTGTGTCCTTTCAAGGCGGGCGGCATGTTTATGCATAGTAGTTGTTGTATACGTAACTATGCTGACAATGTCAGTCATTTTGAAAGTTGATTCATTTTTACACATTTCAAATCTCTTTGTTTAATTTTGAATGTAATTAATGAAAATAAATGTATACTCAAAGAATATGGTCAATCATCATTGATTAGCCCGAGGTTAAACACTAAGAAACTGACCTGACCTGATCTGAGATGGGATAATGACTTGCAATAAAGCCATAAAAGTATCAGCCGTTACAGGGTCGCATTCATTTTGTTGGCGAATAATAAATTATTACCTGAAAACTCTATAAGACTTTTAGGTCATTCTTATTATATATTTAATTAGTACTTTTTGTTTTTCATCAGGTATGGTACAGATCTGGTTTTATTGCATCTCAAGTATAGGTCAAGTCAAGTCAGTTTCTTAGATCGTGAAAAAAACTATACCTGTTTTTGTTCAGTTTGACATTAAGGGTCAATGAGTTGCGCGTGTTCTGGCCAAAAAAGGTTTAATGTACTGAAAGACCCTGTAGAATTTGTATTTTAGTGTTAATTGATTGGAACTTGATAGGTATAAGCTTAAAACATACAAATTATATAAACAGAAAGAGGAATCATTTTGAGATCGACTCCAAATTTGGAAAATAAGTGATTTTTTCGTTCAATTAATATTTTCTCCCCTATTATTCGATATAATAGGTTAAAAAAATTTTAGGGTTTTAACGAACCATTACAGCCAATTTAATAATAAAAATATCAGTTAAGCCTCCATACTATTGGAACGAACTAGCACCGCTTACATAGAAATTGCAAAGAGAAAAGTACCAATATTACATTATTTCTGAAAAAGCAAATGTTATCACGTGCTCGTATATCTCATCTGATATAAGTTGTTCATCTTGGTAATTGATACTTATTAGAGATAATCTATATCAAAGAAAATATCGATGTGTCTACTAGTTGCGTTCTACATTGTATTGTATACTAATTCAAAGAAGTTTAGTTAAAGGTAATTTCGACAATGTAAAAAATATCTCAGCTGTACAAAAGTTCGCACTTAAAACTTGTAGTATACCACGTTGGGGCCAATTTGTAACACAACCTGTTGACCAATTTGGCCAAAACTTTTTAGTAATATTTAAGCATAATTATGCTATATAAGCGATCAAGACACGAAGTTTTATTACTTTTTTCTCAGTGCGCATCCACAGTTGAAGACTTTTCTTAACACATCTTCTCTGCTGGACAGTTAATAGAAGACTCTTAACACATCTTCTCTGCTAGACAGTTGATAGAAGACTCTCAACACATCTTCTCTGCTGGACAGTTGATAGAAGACTCCTCACACATCTTCTCTGCTGAACAGTTACTAGAAGAATCTTTAAAAAATAGCGCCAGAAAAGAAAATTGTCGGTTATAAGCAACCCTGATTTGCTGAATTCTAAACAGGAGGCGGGACAAATAATTAACGGTCAAATTCTTTACGAGTGGTTAAAATGAACACGTGTCCCACATCAAACAGAAAAGCGGCATTGAAATAACAATGGAAAAGGCCATAAATCTAGGGACGTGTGCAATTTGAAAACAATTTTGTTGTCATTTTTACATTTTTTTTAGAACAGCGGAACGTAGAGAAGGGGTTTTAGCAATATTCGTTTTATAGACAAAGGCGTAGAAAAAGGGTTTGAAATGAAATTAATTGGAAGTTAATGATAGAAGTAGATACAAAAAATAACGATAGATATTCTTTGCAAACTTGCTTTAACGCTTGGATTTTGATCAGAGTCTGTTCTCCAAATTTCCAAGCTTAAAATTGCACAATATACATAATTCTAAGGATTTCTTGATAATTATACAACATGAATGAGTTTTAGAATCATCCTGTATTTCTTAACAAACATAAAATGGATTCGCATGTGGTTTTGTCAAAGCTGATAGTATTACATCAACTAGACAGAAAGCCGAGCGCATGCCACCCCAACACATACAAAAAAAAACCACGAACAAAACACTTTTTTGGGGTGTCACAACTACAAAATTAAAGACCTGAATATTTCATGGAGCCTATCAGTTTTACGTTGACATCTACATTCCGGTTGAATTCAGAGGATGAAATCGGCCTACAACGTTTTCATTTTGGATGTAGAAATGACAGATATAAATGTTGCAAATGCGTATCAAATTTCTAAGCTGCACAGAGGTGAATTTATTCGATATGTAAATAAGATTTTCAGCAAGAATTGGAGTTTTTGATATAGTTTGCAATTTATTTTGTCTGAATATTTATTTAAGGAAAAAACAATTCCTAGGTTCCAGTTGAATTTGAAAAGAAAAGATTTGTGAAGTATAAATTACCTTGAGAGTGGAATATATTTCCTAAGTAACGGCAACGCTCAGATACAGTAGAAAACTGTCAGAGAATAATCAATTATTGCAATCAGTTATAGGACTTACACTTTATTACGTATTATTACGTAATATTCATTCAAACGTTTGTGTTGGGCTCAACAGTCCAGGCACTTGAACTGAATCTTTGTACCATTGCCCCTGTTATCTACCTGCTTCCATTCCAGAAGCTTCGTGTCTTCTATATAAGCCACCAGTTTATCTGGAGGGATTTTCAGCAGTTGTGATGGTTGTGTTATTTCCACTCCGAAGTGATTCCGTCTGAGTCCTTGTAAGTTCTCACGGAAGCAGAGTATGTGAGTAGGTGTTTCATCGTAGAGTTCACACTTTATGCAAATAGGTTCACTAACTTTGCTCATCCTGTGCAGATGCTTCCTCAGAGTACAGGGTCCAGTCACCAGGTCGGTAGCTGTCTTCAAATTTTTCTTACCTAGTTTCAACAGCCTGGACGAGAGTTCTTTGTCTAACTTATTCAGAAGACTCTTAGTATGGAGGTGTCCTTGTCTATCAAATAATAAGGACAAAAACTGTTATTTCCTTGTGCATGCATGCCTTGTACTTCTCATGTGACCTTTACTAATAATCCACGCTTATCTAAAATCTATATATAAGAACTATATCTTCTGGGTTAGGGTAAAATAAACGAATGTGTTGCTTCATTTTATCACTATATTGTATAGTCATCGGTCCTTGACAAGTGTGCAAAATTTCAAATTAATCTGAGCGTTTGAGGGCCGGTTCTATCACCTCTGGTTAAGAGTTCTAGTTATGATAGTTAACAAGATCTGACAAGCCTGACAAGAGGTTTGCTATTCTATAACCAAAGGATAAAGTAACAGGCACTTTGAGTTCTTGTTAAGACTGTGACCACTGGTTAACCCAATTTTGGTGATATTTCAATTTGCAATCTTGATAATTCTGAATAAATATATTTCTGTCACAGCACATCTCCATTCATTTTTAATTGCCTCAACCTCGAAGACAAAAATTAATCAGAGAAAGGGTGAATTATTATAAAATTCTCAGTGAAGATCAGACCTTCTGCCATGAATTCCGGAACTGTTTAGCTCAGCGGCAATGTTTTTACAAAATTGCTTCTTTACCTTCCAGGTTACGCCATCTGTGGTTTTATTCTATATTATTTTATAATATTTTTGGTTAATAACAATAAAGCATCAAGTTTTTCCCTATTTTCTTTTATTTTTTGTTCTTCCATTATAGAGATGAAAACAAATAATCTGGTGCTTTGACATACCTATAACCAAACTTTTATATGCAATTTTTGGGCGGGAAAGTCAAATTTTGTACAATATCTTTATAATGGATAGTACATTCGCGAAAACTATCGATGTTAAGTAACCACTGGTTAAAAGTAGCTGACACATGATGATAAAACACATTTTTTCCGAACCTAACCTGACCAGTGGTTGACAAACCTTTGACCAGAGGTGATAGAACCGGACCTAAAATAGGTAAAAATCGAGTTCAAAGATTACAAACAATCAAACAAACACATAGAAGTGAAGCAAATATGAAGCGTGTAAAAATGAATCATCAATACGACTATAGGTTTCTTCTCACAGAAATTCTCTGACAAGTAATAGACAGTTTTCAAACCAATCAGAAATCTTTGTGAGACCGCTTTAGGGTCTTTGCTCCGAATCCGGATTGTCAAAGACTGTCTGTGATGCTTGTGAGAACAAACCTTAATATTACATTCAAATGTAAATGTAATGCAATTTAGTAAATTGTACCATGTTTCAATGACCATTACTGTCGAGACACAATAATTTCAATAAAAAATATCTCTTGTACTTTTAATGTTGTATACTAACTTCCATAAATAACTTTTAAAAAACAGAAATACGATCTGATGTAAAAGATAACAAGAATACCACACAAATCGGATGTCAACCGAGGCGCCGATACGATCCTGGGGTGGCATCCCGAGAAATATTTTAATAGATATCCACAACTGTGTCTTCCGTTCGTCGTCATATATTTGTTGGCACTTTATGGACAGTAAAATAGCTATCAATTATTTTGTCACTACGTAGCGTATTGGTAACGACTACAAAGAAAATAAAACGACTAAACGAACATAAATTTCCAAGACAACATCAAAAGAAATTCGCTTTGCTGGATGTACGTAAAAACTAAAAGCAGCTAATTTTATATTCTGTGATTATATTGGCGAGGTTTTTACTTTGTTTTATGGTTAAAATATTCCACTGTACTTCATAAATAACAAGGACTAGAGCTTACTACTCTTCGCATTAATTAAATAAATGCTAACAAACACTAAGTTCAAATGAAAATTTATGGATGGACTTTCAAAACCTTTTTGAAATAAAAATAGGAGTAAAGCAAAGGGATTGACTTCACCTGCGACTGGGAAAAAGCTATCTCCAAAAATATTACATTATTATAAAAAAATATAGTTGGATAATCCTTTTTTCTAATCCACTGAATTCAAGTTTCTCTACAGCTGGACTTTAATAATTGATTAACTGAATAGACCAGTCGGAGGCTGCGTCGACACCTCAGCTTCTGTGCTCTTGGTTGTAAAGACTTATTGTCCGCATCAACAAGCTTAATAGTTTTTTTACTAAATCCTTCTTGGGAAAATCTTTTCTGTGGCGATTTAGTACAATAAGTGTATATCTCCGATAAGTGAGTGTTTCACATTCGAAGATATTGTGTGAAGATGTTTCCTTATCTTCCCTGCTTAACTGACTGATGAGTTTATCCATATTTATGCCAATTGTGTGCATGTGTTACCCTAGGGTAGAGTAACCGGTCACTTTTTTCATTTGGCTCCTGCTGAGGTTTGATATATCGCTGTCACTGACACCGAGGATTTTTTGACCAGGAGTTTGCTGTATTCCTGTTTTTGGCACGTGGATCCAGTACCTACGTTTGATGTTTTGTTAAAATTCACCCTGTTTACGATACCCCAAGTGCTGGTTCAGAACCAGTGAATGCAGTTCCAGACCATTGCTTAGCTAGAATATCTGCCGTTCCATTCCCTACTATACCCTTGTTCCCATTATCTCAACCTATTGTGGGTTATTTGCCAGGGTTGAGGATTTTTGTAGATAGTCTGTATGTAATTTTTCAGATTTCAGGGCTGTCTCACTATCGGAGATGATAAATCCATTGTACCCCCATCCCAGGGTCGCCCAGGGTGATCCTGGCAAGACTGCATCCTTCGATTTCATCCCATCTTCTAAGGGATCGAGCATGGGTGTAACGTTTGGCTAGTTTCGCAATTGTCGAAGTCGTTAGGCCGTAGGTGTCACTGGGTCCTAGAATTTTCAGTCCAGCGGCTTCCCTGGCTAAAGAATCAGCAATGCGATTTCCTCTACTCCTGTCGTGCTCTTTAACCCACCTCAGGATAATATTGTTACCTGCCGAGGCGTCAGCGCGTCAGGCGTCAGCGCAGTGAGCGCTTCCTGTCATAGGCTTAACCTCAATTGGCCCACTCCTACTTCGGGGTTTACACCAGCCGTGCGCAATCGTACCATGGCCATTAACGCAACCTCCTTGAAGTGCAGGTCCAGAGGGGTCAGACCAGTAATTAGTTCCATTGCTGCGGTTGGTGTTGTTCTCATGGCTCCTGTGATGTTTAAACAAGCCATTCGCTGTATTTGATATAATTTTTGGATGGCCGTTGCTAATAGAACCTTCGGTCCCCATGCAATTGCTCCATACGTTAACATGGGTCTTATTATTGCAGTATAGATCCAGGTGACCACACGGGGTGACAGATCCCATGTGCGTCCCACTGTCCTCCGACACTGCTCATAAGCCAAATAATGCTCTTTTTGCTTTGCATGAGAGAATGGGCAATGCCTGTCGATCCCTTTAAACCACCTCAGGAAAATATTGTTATTTATCGAGGCGTTAGCTAAATCTTGATGGCACTCTGATACTAGCCTTAATGCAACACGTTTTGTCTGTTCAAGGCTAATAGGGCTTGTCTACTATCAGTGCAGATTGTTATGTTTTTGCCAGAAATTCCTTTTCTGGTTAGTTCTTTTGCGGCAATTGGGATACAGCCAGTTCTGTTCAACCACGCTGGTATTGTTTCCCATTCCCTACTTCACTGCATTCTTTCAATCCGTTAAATTTCCATTCCAATTTAAAAATTTAGGCAGTGCAGCTAAGCAATTTTCTCAAATCTCAGGTTCATCCGTTTGCCTGAAGTCATGTATAGCTAAGGAACTTCTTTGAAAAATTTCCAAATTTTGCAGTGCAGCTTGGTAATTTTTTCAAGTTTGGTTCAGGTTCATCCGTTGGCTTGTGGTCATGTAAACCTGGCAGCCAGTGAGGATTTATTTCATAATTGAACTACTATTGTAGTTGTGACAGAGGGAAAAATTTCCTGCAGACACCAAGGAACCGACCTTATGATAACTACTTAGAACTAAGATTTCCTGGACTCCAGATCTTTTTGAGAATGTTTCCACATCTCCACATAATTTCGTCCGGGATTCCCTATTTACTTTTCCGAATTATTTGTTGTATACAGTCAGAGTGGTATAATATTCTTCCCATTTTCCTGTTTTCTTTTCGGCCCTTTGAACAGTTCTTGGTTCTATGAACTCACTTTACCGGGATATTTTACTCCTTAAGTATGGTATCACTTCATTTTTCAAAAAACTATATTGATCCTTTTCAAAACGAAAGAGGATACGTAAATACAAAAGGTATAACAGAGGCAGTAAATAATGAATGGTAAAAATCAATTTTCTCACCTGCTGAAATAACAAATAACTAATTTTGGATATTTTATTTTCTAACCAACAGGCTAATTGCTGTACAGTTCGTGTATGTAATGAATCATTTACGAACTCCTGATTACCATATAAATAGCCCTTTTCGGACCTAAATCAGAAAACTTCCTCACAAACACTTTTCCCTTTAATGAAAATCTAACCGAAACTATAAAACTTTCCCAATTTATACCTATTTCTTAGCGTGTTCCGTCAATGTAGCATGACTGGTAAATCACAACCAGTTACCCGAAAAGAACATGTCCCAACAAAAATTGTTATATCGTTGGTTGAAAAAACGTGTTTTAATACGTAACAATACGCTTATCTTTCACCCAATAAAGGTAGTAGACTGCTGATTATAGAAGCATTAGTACACATTAGGAGTATATGAGCCTTTGTCCCTTTCGCTCTAATATGTTATCCACTCTCACGCGATTGCTATTAATTATTTAACTGTTAAACATAGTTGCCACATTTATTCACAAATAACAAGAAGAATAATTATTCTCAATTAGCATAGCTTTAGCCTACTTGAAACCGTCAAATGCGATGTGCAGAATTTCAGTTTCTATCAAAATATATTTGTAGGAGTTTTGCTTTTTGATCTGAAAGTCTCAGAACAATCCGTTACCGTTAACAAAGATTACAGAATAAAAATATAAGATGTTTCACTCCAGGGCAGTTTGATTCAAGTTGCTGTCCCAAACAGACGCCGCTCTCATAAATTATGTTTACGACTTGCTATTGTTGTCAATAACGAGATCGGTAGATACCAGAGATGTTCGAAAAGCTTATTTTATTTTACGCTATACAGGGATAATTAAAGAAATATATATTTAAATTAATAGGATTCTTTATCACAAAGGTTTATTTTTAAATGTTAATTATTTCGAAAAATGTTCGGAATATGAATTTGAAAAGGTAAGTAAAAAATAAACTTGAATTTTTAAAATGAATCAATTCACAGTTTTTATCCAGCATCTTAGTAATTTTGTGATACTTATTGATAATCTAGCAGATATTTATCACAAATTCAATTAAATATACTCATTAGCCACCAGAATAATGGGGCCACTAAATCTTAAATTTTGATCTCTAAATAACGCGTATTTTTTGGATTGACAAGGTTAAAACAGTAAAAAGAGAAGCAGCTGCAGGATACCTTTATTGAAAATTTTTATAAATGTTGTAAAATACTAAGTTTGGAGTTTTGTGTATGTGTTATAAATTTAATCTATTGTCTTTCAAATCTGGACACTCTGGTATAGAGACTTGCATAATATTTGAAAGGAAACTGATTACAGGGGTGATGAAAAGAAAATTCAGTAAATTCTTTCAAAAGGAACTGACCAATTCCACTTTGGTTAGCTATAGAATTGAATTGTTGTGTTTTCTTGCTTAATGTACTTATTTATATAATATCCTTATTATGAAAATAAATCCGTAATTTTGTATTAGCAAATATTACAAAATATTTAATGTTTGAGCTTTGCTATTAAAGAGAAAAATATTAATATGATTTTTGCTGATTTCGATAATTAATTAATTAATTTAAAAAATCTATACAACATAAATATAAAACACGAACAACCAATAAACACCGTTATAAAATAACAGCGCCCCAAATGACTTTAAGATTGAATACACTGGATACAACGATAGTGGCATACAAACTTCCTGACTTATGCAGCATACACACAGCTGAACTATACGGAATATTACAAGCCTTGAGGACTCCAGTACAAGATAACAGTAAACTTGCCATATGTACAGACTCCCTTTCATCAATACACTCCATCAGAAACAACTACTCACAACATCCGTTAGTACAAGATATTCTCGACACCTGCCACCACCACCGCACCAGAGGCATCTCCGTGAATATCATCTGGATCCCTTCTCATGTAGGGATTACTGGTAACGAATGTGCAGACCTAGCAGCGAAGCAAACTTGTTCTTCCGACCTGACAGTAGAGCAAGTTCAACTCCACCAAGATATAAAATCAGCAGCCCGACAAACGATGATACAAACATGGCAAACACATTGGAATACACACAACACAAAATTACGAACAATTCAACCCACAGTTACCTCTCAGAAGATACCTCCACTGTCAAGAAAGGAGAAAAGCATCATAAGAAGACTCAGAATAGGTCACACCCGGCTAAGCCATGAATACCTAATGTCATCGCAAAATCCTCCCACCTGTGAATTCTGTGATAGTGCAAGACTTACAGTTGAGCATATTCTTTTAGACTGCAAACACTACAGCTCAACTCGTCGCAAACACAAACTCAGTGGAACTCTTAAAAACAGTCTCGGACTACCTAACCAGTTTAGTGCCGTGATTCAGTTCCTCAAAGACTGCAAACTGTTCAATTTAATTTAATTTCTAACATGTAACTAATTGTACGTACAACAGATCCCGTGTCAGTGGCCACCAGTTGCCGAGACACGTTAATTTTAATTAAAAAAAAAAAAAGATTGAATAGAGGCTTTTACTTGATGTAGAGCCATACTAAATGATAAAATAAAACAATTTAATTTGTTAAAATCTCCATCATATTGAACTTAAATTAAAAATGTTTCATTATACCTCCACTCGTTTGAGAAAGCTACTGTGTTAGCGAAACGCGTCACAGCTTTAAGTTCAATATAATGTAGATTTTAACCAATTAAATTGTTTTATTTCATCATTGACTCAAAGATTGTTGGACGATATTATAGTTATGATCATATTATTGAATTTGCATTCCCGCTCTCCCTTTTGAAGTTTTTGAATTTAATATAAAATTTGTCGAAAAGTTGATACACAAAAAGTATAACTAAATTTTTCCGTTGCCCCTCCCGCGTCCTCTCCATACTACAATATCTTCTCCTTTCTATCAAAATAGATGTTCTGGAATGCTATTTCTTTTAAAAATTTCCATAGTGTGATTCATCTCATTTCAGGATAATCCTCATCATCGAGAACTGTGGTAAGAACTTTGTCTACTGTAGGAAATTCTTTTCTAAAAAAGAACGCATGCACTTACCTTCAAAATCTTTATTTCAAATTAGTTTAAAATAAAACAAAATTTAAACCTTCATTCAAAAAATAGGTACTTCTTGAAAATAATCTTACAATACGGCTATGTAATCTTTAGAACACACGGCTTTATTTGGCCTGTCCAAACCTTTTTTTATTGATCTGTACAGCTTATGGTTATAAAAGCCCGAAAACTTGTATTAGCTCAGGGACATTTATGAAAATTTCACGGGATATTTAGATTTTTTTTATTCTGTTATTTAACGTCGGTCTATTTCTGCGACTAACGCTAATCAGCGATGCCGGGAGCACTCACTCTACCACTAACCGGAAATTTTGGCAAACCCACTAGTGTTCCAACCAGTGGTAGCGTTTTTCAACGAGCCCAACATCCATGGACTCGGGACCTCGGTTTTACGTCTCCTCCGAAAGACAGCATATCTACATTATACCTCATGCTCATTGGTATAAAGCCTGCGAGCTGTGATATGCTAGTCCGCTGCAGGCTGTACGGGCCCTATACGATGGTTTTCCCTGGCATGGTCACCCATCCAAGTACTAACCATGGTCGACACTGCTTGACAATTATCGCATCAAACGCGTTCCACTACAGTGCTGGGTCGTCGCCCTAATATTTAGATTATTCTGCAATAATATTTAAAATGACCGTATGTTTTGCGTTAGAAATTAGATTTTATCACTCTTTCCTACATAAAAATAGACTTTATAGTATCCGTTTGCGTTTGACAGAAGAGGTTCTGGAAACCTTGAACTTTATCGTATTTGTATCGTAAACTCACAGGATTGAATAAGGATTTGTCGTTGCTAGACAGTTAAGGCAATTGACGCTGGGTTTGTCGTTTGTATATACAAGATTAAAGCCCTCAGTTGTGTAGGGTGTATTGCAGTTACTCTTTCGTATTTTGAGCTAGGTCATTCACTTTTTTCCAACTCCCTCTTTTATCCAGTAATCCAGCTAATAGCTTATCTCAAGTTTTTTTTGGTCTGCCCCTTTTATTTCATTTTTTCCAATTTTTACTTTCCATATTCTCCTAACTGGTCTTCCTTCATCCATACGTTGTCAATGTCCTCACCATTGTACCCTTCTTCTATAAATTTGAAAGTTAATTGTATTCCTAGGTATTTTCTTATGTCTATGTTTTTTATTATATTGTCTTTTGTAACACCTGTTGTAACACTTCTTCTTTGTCGCTTCATCACATTCTAATCTATTGAGAGTTCACCCAGTCTAACTTCATTGTGTTAGTTCAATTTTGGTTTCACTTTATTTTATGTGTGACGTTTATAGTTTTTTCTGTATTTCAAGTGAAGTATGTTAACCATTTTGGATTTCGAAGCGTTGATAGATGAAGAAAATGATGATAATACGGATGAGACCTTGGTTTTACACATTCTTCATGATGAGAAGAGCTTGGGCAACATTTAATAAAAATAATTAAGTGACATGTACGAGTACGAGAGTACGAGTAAATCGTTTATATTCGAGTGTTTCGAGTCCCTAACTCGGCTCAATAAAATGTATCTGAATACGACCGAGAAGTATTTACTGCGCAGGCGTTCCTGTCAAATATTACCCATTTGTGAATGTATTAATAATTCATTATGTTTTCGACGTTATAAACACCGTATTTGTTCGTGCACTTGGCAACGTGGTTGTGAGACAGTGCGTGAGATACTCGACCATTATGTTTTTAAAAATAAATCGATACTATTAAATCAACTTGGAGTAATCAAGAAAAGCTTTTCTTCATTTATTTTTCATTCGATAGAATCCATCGTTTCAGCATTGATTTCAATGTATTATTTCACTAGAATCCCATTAATAATACTGGAAAACTGGACAAGTTGACAACTGAAAAAATTAAAAGGATATATCAACATCCTTTTCACGAATTCAGTATCAAAAAAGGTGAAAATGTTACATTTGCATCAGTCAAACACCGTTCTGCAGTCAAAATAAAGTAAAAATAAGACTTTTATAGATGAGGCTTTCACTTGATGAAGATCCATACTGACACGATGAAATGAAACAATTTAATTTGTTCAAATCTTCATTATATTTGAAGCTATGTTTAACTTAAACTTGTAACGCTTCTGGCTAACAAAGTAGGTTTATCGAACGGATGACGGTATAATAATTTTTTTTTTTAAATTTATACAGAATTCAAAAAGGAGAGGTATTGAAAAGAAATTATAAGATGTTTAACTTGGAATAAGCACGAAAATAATTAGACGCACACGAATTCCCGTCAGGATAACCACTCTACCTGTGTCATAATTAGGGTACGTTAAGTTGTCACTTGTGTTCCCGGCAGAGTGAATACTGACCTGTTTGAAAGGCATTTATTTGGGCAAGGATGAGTTGCGCGCAGCGGTCATTTTCTACCTGAATACGAGTAAGAACACCA
>CAJUYI010000208.1:68857-85394 GCA_910591695.1 Galerucella pusilla | reverse complement strand
AAGGAAGACCCAGATCTAAATGGCTGAAGGAAGTGGAGGAGGATTTGAGAAGGATAGGAATCGTCAGATGGAAGGAAAAAACGAGGGATAGGATTCTATGGAAAATAATAGGCGAGAAAATAATGAAATGGAGGGGATTGATCCAACCCAGAAAGCGGATCTAGAAAGCATTTATGCGGCGCAACCCCACAAGGGGTGTCTAGCCACTAAATATATATTATTATACTTATTATTCTAATAACTTATTACTTTGGTATTAATATCAGCTATATTAGAAAGAGGGCGTGGTTTCCTATTGAGATAGGATATTTTCCAAGTCCCAGCTTACGCTGCACTTTGAGCACTCTGCTACTACTCATCTGTACTCTGCTTAATTTCATTTAACACTTATGCAATAATCGAACATTTCAATATTCCCTGGACTATTTATAAGATATCTTTAGATCAGTTTTACCATGCGATGGATGTTTTATCGTACTGTGTGGTTCTTCCAAGCCAACGGCTATGGCATCGACCCTCCAAATTTCGTTAAACAATTTGATTACTGTAATGGCACCGGAGGGTGTCGATGCTGAAGGGCAAAAAATATATATCGATGAAGATATCCGTTTGGGGCAGTTTAACTTAAAAGTTTTTTTTGTTGAATGACAGAAAAGCGAGGTAGGTGGTTCAACTACTCTTTAGATAAAATTTCAATAAACTGATAAAAATCTCATTTTTTGTCATTGTATAACTTTTTTTAATTATAAACGTTTATTCGAAAGGTTTACCATTTATATGGAATGACTAGACGTGTAGGTTTCACACACCGAATATAAAAACAACATTAGTTGCTTTTTTTGTATCCCCCGGCTTAGCTTTTCTAACTACAGAATTCTAAGCTGAGCTGAATTGTAGTTCGAGCGCACATTTCAAACGATAACGGCGCAAGCGAATTTGCACACAAACAAAGATGGAAAGGTAAACAAATTAATAAATCAAAAATTTATTGAATCAAAACTTTCAACTTCTAAGGTTTATTAAAATGAAAGTTACCAGTAAAATCAGGAAACTAGTAGCTCAGAAAATGGATATACTGGATCCACATTTGGAACAACACAACAGGTCTCGAAGAAGGTAAACCCATAGAAAAATATAATGGTAAACCTGTATGAATTGAAATAAAAATTCAAAACGGATTCTATTGAAAGAGCTCCAAATATGTTTTTTAAGGTTAGAATATTTATCAGTTGTCAACAATGAGCGACTTTTCTTGCATTGGCGATTAAACGAAGTTTTGGCATACTTGGCGGTGGCGAGGGGGGAGGTCAGTTGATCTTATGCCCGTATTAATAAACAAGACTCAAGGCTGAGTATGTCTTTGTCATTAGTTTTTGACACATTTTAAATAGAAAAAGTGTCATAAACGAATGCTTAAGACCGTGCTCAGCCTTGAGTCTTGTTTATAAAAACGAGCATTAGTTAATCTAACTTCATTCGCAAAACGAATGCTTGCTTAGCTAAGTTTAACTTAGGTTAGCTTAGATTGGTGGTAGAAAAAAAGCAACTATCAAAGATACTATACATACGGATAGACAGGACACTCCAATGTTTAGGTTTGAGCGTGAATTTCAACGCTATCTAGCGTTTTGGGAGGAACTAATTTGAAAAAATAGCGGCAAATTTAAATGTACAGCTCATTAATTGCAATTTAATGTTTCTACTTATCTCTGTATCTGTAGAGTAGGGATAGAGAGTCTTAGAATACAGCACTTAGGTCACATGAGACCCATTGTACATCCTCCCGAGGAGGATCAGTTCTTTTAGGAAATTGTGACCAGCTGTTGATGTCAAATACAACTTTTCACAATTTGTAAAATTCATGTTACCTCTCGGAATTTTTAAACTTGTATGAAAAATATGTTTGTTATAGGAAAAAAATGTTTCAAACATTTCAAATAATATTGAGGGCTTTACACATTTGCAAAGAACGAAAACTAGATGCATACATTCCTTTCTCAATAGTGTTGATTATATTTAATCATCTTTAAAAGTACTCACGACCAAAACACAATAAAATAATATAAAAAAATCAATACAATAATGTAGACATAAAAGGTTATGGATGATACCAAAATTTATAACATAGTCAACAATTAACGGCAAAGTGTATAACAATTGAATAGTTTTAAGATCTTGTTAGATTCGCGCCATCTATTCGTTTGGAAGAAACTAAAAAAATGGTTTGACCTTGGCCATATGAGTGTCTACCCCTTGAACAACACTGAATACAGTTAACACTGTACAGTTTACAAAGACTTGTTTAAGTTGAAGGCAGCTTTTGATACTGTAGAAAGAGTAAAAGTTTGGGAGGTATTGGAAGACGTAGAAGTACCGAAAGCTCTAATTAATATAATTAAAAGCACATACAAGACTGTCAAAATGAGGAGGGAGGTCAAAGGAGGTCAAAAATCGGAAGAGTTTTTAATGAAAAAAGGTATAAACAAGGTGATAGCTTAAGCCCACTGCTGTTTGTTATTATTATGGACAAAATAGAGAACGAAATGAAAAAAGGACGAGATCTGGACATGATAATAAGGTACAGGAACATGGTACCGGTCAGATTAAGTAATCTGCTATACGCACACGATATTGTATTCATATCAAAATCTAAAAAGAAAATGCAGAAACTAATTAACTTATTGGAGAAAAGAAAATATGAAAATGACAATAAATACAGAAAAAACAAAAGTAATGATAATAAATGAAAAACAGCGAGAGGGGAATAATAACAAGGAATTGAAATGTAATCACGAAACATTAGAAAGAGTAACAACCCATAACTACCAAGGAAGTATGCTCACAGAAGAAGGAAAAATAGATGCAGAACTTAATAACAGAGCAAATAAATCAACAAGATTATATCATCTCTTAAATCGAACATTACTAAGCCATAAATACATTGATATGAACACAAAGTTGGAAATCTACAACAAAATTACAATACCAACTATAACTTATGCCAGGGAGAATTGGGTACAGCAGAAAAAGCATGAAACAAAAATAAACGCAATGGAAATGAAAAATTTAAGGGAAATAGCGGGTAAAACGAAATGGGACAAAGTAAGGAGCGAAGAAATCAGAAGCATAACTAATCAAGACCCAATAATATCAAATATTAAAAAAACAATTGGATTGGTTTGGCCACCTAGTAAGAAAGAAGCAAGATAGAATTGCGAGAAAAGTTAGGTAAATGGGAATATCAAGAAAAAGACGAAGAGGAAGACCAATGAGCAAATTGATAGACCTGATTGAAGAAGTTGGAAATAACAAAGGAAAAACATTAGGAGAGATAAGGGCATTAGCCAGGGACAGAAAATAATAGAAAAAATGGTTACAGGAAGAGCTCCAATCCAACGCCTGAGGAGACATAACGATAAGAGAAGGGAAAAAAGCTTGATTCGATAACTGAGTTATCTTCTTCGAAGACTGAAGGTTAAGCTTTGTATTAGTGTTGGTGTAGTTACTGTGAACTGTTTTGTCAACGTTGAGAAATTCCCAAGATACCACTGACTAAAACGTCGAATGTCGAATGCCTATTAATCATGACACAACTTCTTTTAATTATGGTACATACATGCAAATAAGCTGCGTTTTGACACCTGACACCCGAAGAAGTTGTTGGTACAGGCAGAATTTCAAATTAATAATTCCAAATTCAATGAGACTGTACTCAATATTATACACCTTGACAGGTATAAAAAAACACTATACCTATTTTGATAAGGGAAAAATGATGATCTATTATAGTAACAAACAAAAGGAACAACAGAACTGTCGTGACCACCGACAAGCGTGAGCCCGCGTAGAAAAAAAAAACTGGCCTTCGAATAATGCAAATCTCCCAGTTACAAATCCTGTGGAAGGAAAGTGTGTGAATGACATGCTAAAAAATGCAAAATTATACATAATTGGAAGTCGGTGTGCTACAGCTCAAATACAAAAAAATACACATAGAAACCATCTTCGGCTTAAATCCTCTTCGGTCAAGGGCGTACGCGGGAAAGAAATAATGATCAATTATAAAAATATCATCATCAATTAAAAATCTGATATTAAAAAAAGGATGAATAGAAGGTTAATATTTGTAAAGAATATTTGATAGATTAATGGCAGCAAAGAGAGTTTTTTTACAAAAAAGTACAATTTTATTATTCAAATTTCTATCTCTCAGATTACACAGATGTGATTGATTTTTTCATAATGTTATTCCAATAAAATATTTAAATATTCAAATTAGATTCGCTCTCCGGCACTATGATTTTAACAAGTGAGATTCGTGATATCAATCATTGGAAGTGTCTAAAAATACTACTTTATGTAAAATTTATCTTTTCGTTAACGAGCTATAGGCCTCTAAAGTTAAGAATATATTCTAGACACAGTATAGGAACGAACCAGTAGTATTACTATTATCCTACAAATTTCATTCATAAATTGCCAGATCTATTGATGACCTTAGACGGATCGCTTAACGATTCATTTTACTTTTCCATTGGCGTAGGTAGCAAGTTTTAAAATGACTTGAACGTGTTAAATGTTTTTTCTTAAATATTGTAGAACAGTACACTGATGAGTGAATAAAACAATAGTCTCATACAAAAAATGTATTGGCTTACACACACACTACCCGTTTTCTTCTTTTTAATGGTATCCATTGCAAAAAAATGCTTATAAACTATAAAAATAATAATGTATGTTTGTCCGAAAAGCCGTAAAAATATAAGCCCTGTATAATAAATAATGTTATTCGCAAATTCACCACTTGCACTTTGGCTGGATCGCAGCACAGCACTGGCCGCCGAATGAGATACTCATCCGAACGACGTTGTGAGTCACAGAGAACTCAGAAGTGTGACGTCACGAGATAACATACTGGTTCGTTCCTATACTGTGATCTAGATATACACTATACAACTCATTCAATGCATAACCACAAAGTTACCTCAAATTATTTTTTGTTTGTTTACGTAGATTTTTTTAAAATTGTGGGTTTTTCATTTAGGACTATTTGTTTGTTTACGTAGATTTTTTTAAAATTGTGGGTTTTTCATTTAGGACTATCACTGTCTTGCTATAGCTTGTATAGCCCACAAGACATTTTGGAATTTCGGAAAAAAACTTAACGTTCCTGGTATAATATCAAAATCATTGGTTTTACCAAAACAACTAAGACCGTGATATACCTAGGAGAAAATTTGATAATTTAAAAGAAAAAACGAATAAAAGATGTCTAAAATATGTAACATCAAATTTGAGGTTGTGAATTTAATAAGTTGCGCAGAGTACAGTCGAAAAATGTTTTGTCCAATCAGCACACTCTAATGTATCTTTAGGTACATAGTGAAGTAACCAAGGGAATGGCTAAAAGCTTCAATAAAACAAAGGGAGAGGAAGCACATGAAGTTAACAAAAGGCATATAAAAAATCGGGACAATACAATGCAGAGATAATTAACGTTACATCGAAATAGTATATTATGCAATAAGCACAAAGTGATGCCCATTTTGTTGCGAATAGCATACTATACTTTTTCTATGACAACATATCGTTTACGTTTAATACATGCATACATTGCAAAAACTTTGAAACAAATAAACTGATATTTCATTACTTCGAATTCGCCGCTAATGGGCTTTCTATCAGAATTAAAATGTGAATTGAAGAAATATGTTAATATTTTCTTTATTACTACTTCTAATAGGTACACAGAAATAGAAGCCTATAGAAATGTATTTATAGAAAACAACTATGAAATTACTCGTTACCTACTAAAACTGACAGAAATATTTGCTGACATTTCATCAAGTTGTCGCTGGACGTCATAATTTGACAAGCCGTAGTCGTCGTGATTTTAGAGTGAACCTAGATCTTACACGAAATATTCCATTTCGCATTTGTTGCTTAGCAATTTGCCTAGCAGCCGAAGCAAAAATGAAATTCTGTACAAAATGTGCTTGTTTATGATTGAAGTTACGGTTATAAAATGAAAATTTATCAAGGTTGTCGTAGAAAATGTAAGTTGTAGAGTTTAAGAAACGAAAATATTCGTGAGAGGTCATACAATACCCAAGAAGCAAAAGTATATGGACTAAATATGGCACAGAGGAAAAGTAACAAACAGTTTTGATAAATCTAATAATTATTCCTTAAGTTTCATTAAACTTTGACATACACATGCCTTTTGAGCTACTGACTTATAATAGTGTCCAAATATCCACTTTATTTTGGTCATTCACCAAATGAATATTATTATACACAAAAACATTATAATAATTGGAGTTTTATCGACACTTATAAAGCATATACATTACCATTTGATGCACTAATAGTTCAGTAACCGAACACCTGAAAATATCGAAAGCATATTGAGCCAGATATTAGCGAGAAACCCGTTTTCCAGGGTTTAGGGGGCCATTTTCCCCTCTTCCGTCAACTCAATCGCGTTAAGTTTTTTCTCGTTTTAAAACACCTGCCGTAACCTTCCAATTGAGCCCAAAGTAAAGTCTTCAGCGACTTTTCAGGAGCTTTGTCCCTTCATTTACTGGACTATAGTGGAATAAAAAAAAATTAAATATTAACTAAATAGCAACTAATTAACACCTCCCAAATTTTTTTCATTGATTTCATTATTTTTTTATGTTACAGAAGCAACCAATCAACACCTCCCATTTTCTTCATCAATTTCATTAATTTTTTTGTTGCAGCTGCTATCAGAACGAAATCTCTAATCACTTTTTGATGAAAACTGATTCTAATTGACTTTAATTGTGAATAAAAAGTTGTTTAGCATTCGTGTTTAAGTTGCGTTTCATCCAATTACAAAAATTAAGCACTTGAGCTTCTCGGGTTTAAACTTACTTGCGTGGATAAAACACTATCTTCAATAAATAACTATGAAAATTCTAATTTTTTTCATCCCGTATGTGGCGCAAGATACGCCGTTGCCATGAGATAAAGGTTGAAAACACTACATTATCATATTCATAGATTGTCGACATCAAAGTCAGGGCACGTATTCTGTTGCGGGAAGCCTCTTCAATTCTTCATATAAGACCGTTATTTACGACGACCTGTACAAATAGGGGTGTTTTCGCCACCTTTCTATTACAAAAAGGTGGCCGTTTTATTATTAAAAAGGGAGAATTTTAAATATTTTATGACAACAAAAATGATAAATCGCCGTATAAAACAACTCCGCCAAGAAAATTTAGTATCAAAATGAATAACAAAATAGTTTTGAAAGTGATTGATATATTTTCTTGAAAATGGAAAAAATAATAAGACAGTGGCACTGTCAACTTCTTTATTCACTTTCATAATACAAAATCATGAAATGTAATTGTCCATACGACCTTTTATTTTCAAGAATGGACCGCTTCAAAGAAAGCCAGTATTTCATAAAATTGCTCACAGGATGAATAATGTAAAAAGCCCCATATTATCTGACAAAAGCTGCTGTACAGTATGGTAAACATCATGAAGTTTGAACTACTTTGACAGTACTACTTACGTAGGAAGATGGATATCAAAAAACAGGTTGAACAATATTTCCTGAATGATTTTAAAAAAAGGAGGAGACTATAACTGTCAGCTTACTCTGCAACTATCACCTGTTCACAAAGGAATCTCCTTGATAGAATGGAGATAAGGCATATTTTTTTGTCATGGATTCAAACCATCTTCCAAAAGTATGCTCCTAATGAGATCTGATAAGTTGAGAGAGTAGGGCAATACCACAGCACCTAGGACTCATTAGGTACTTTATGCACCCTCCTGTTAATGCTTCAACCAGCCTATGGTTGATAACGTTCCTGAGACTAAATTCTTAGCAGCTGCAAAACGTAGGTTCCGCTGGGTCATGGTCAAAAATAATTTTGCTGCTGCATTGTCTAGCTTACAGTTTTTATTTCACTCCACCTTTTTGAATTCATTGTATGTTCTCGCACTAGGTTTACGACTACTGAAACCGTTACATCCGAGGAGCAGGCAGGTTCATAAAGTGTTTTAGCTGCTGCCTTCCCAGCCAGATATATTCAAGAATTATTTCCAATTTTTCGGGAAAACCACTAGCATCTCTTAAGCTGGAATATTGATAAGATATTGTCATTGAAGAGCCTCAGGTCATTTTATAACTTTGACCAAACTCGCAAAAAAGGTTCACAATTTATCTTTCAGGCATTAGAGAAGCGTCTCTTCAAAAACAAAGAATACAATTGCTCATAACTAGACAAATGGGGAAGATAGAAGTTCTAGTCTTCACCAATCGATTCGGGGGAGCATTTAACATATTCCAGTTGATGAATCCGAACAATAAGAGAGTTAGTAGAAAGCAGTTTATTAAGCGAAATATTTCCATACTTGCTACAATATTTTCGACCAAAAATATGTTTTCACATACAAAATGCTCAAAATTTTTCTCAGGAAGAATTTTGGGATGAGAAATTGACTGACACAGTTCGTTTTTGGATAAAATAATTTTTCCTCCTTCAAATGAAGTCATGAAATTTTCGAAAATCCACTTTTCAAAACAAAAGATGCTTATAACTACTAATTGGAAAGATAGAACGTTTTAGTTTTAACCAATCGATTTAGGGAAGAATTTTCTATATTCCAGTGGATTTGAGTAGATAAATCCGAACAATAAGAGTGTTAGCAGCGTACAAAGTGTTTTGTAGCTACTAAAATACCATAACATGGTGTTTGGTTGATGGTGAAATTATAGATCATTATATCTTCGACGGAAATCAATCAAGGTTCATGTTCATGCTTTGAGATTTAGGTACAAATAATATGCTACTTTAACAAGATGAACACCTTCTATGTTATTCAAGAAATGGTACATTCTTGAGAGATATTTCTAGGCTAGTCAGCAGATTTGTTTGCTGAGAGATTTCTTTTCAATATGTCAGCCAAAAAGAGTGGTATTATTAATATAATAAGAAAGCTGAAATTATGACTAATTATTGATGGTAACTTGTTTAATTCCCATGTAATTTTGTGAGAGTATCTTTATAAAATAAGCAAAAATTCTTCGAATTAAGTACTAACTGTGAGAAAACAAGACAACAAAAGTAGGATTTTCAAGTAAGGAAATTTTCAAAAGGAAATGGTTACATATTGTACCTACTATTGCTGCGAATCTGCGACTTGAAAAAGAAAATATCTAGATGCAGTTCAGCCTATTGGAAGATCTCCATTCCCTGTCCTTAGCAATCTTATATATATTTTTAAGATGTTTTTCCCGTTTCAGAGTTCAATCAATCAGTTTTCCATAAAACTTCAGCAAACAACAGTTTGGTTCATAGACCACTTGCGTTGTGGCATATCGCTGATTTCCACCTCAAAAACACAAATACATTTAATTGCTTTCTATTAATTGAAAGAACAACAAATCATTTAAATTTATCGTCTGTTTCAGTTCAACATATGACACCGTCCTATAACAATTAAAGCATATATATCGTAATTTATTATCATCTTTCTGTTATTTCATTTATCTGGTAAACACCTACGGTTATACACGGGCATATAAAATTCACGACCATGCTTGTGCGTCTGTCATTCGAATTTTTAAGGAATACACAATGATTCATGTTTTAGTGATTCTTGTACCAGACAAATAAAGAAAAATTAATATTGTAAACATAGTGTATACTATAATAAATCGTTTCTTTCCAGTCAAAACCCATTTAATAATAGTAGAAATCGTAAAGAATCACAGAAGCACACGAACAATAGGTGGTCGTAAGTCGTAATTTGTAATTTTACGGCATGACTGGTGAATAGTTAATAAGTCTTTATTAACAACTGTTTTTTTTGTCTAAATACAAAAAATATGGAAATTTTTTAGGCGAACATCCTGTATCCAACTGACTATAGATGGCAGGCGGGTCGATTAACACATGAGATATTTTGTTTTAGTCCACAAAAGATCAAGACATCTGAGAAAATTTACTACCTATTTTAAAACTTATAAGACTATAACCAGATCGGGCTTTAAGTAGACTTGTTCCAAGTATTTAAGAGTTGGCGAACAATAATTACCCTGGATTTTGCAGAAAATTTGTTCCGCCGTCTCATCTGTAACATCACAGAATCTAGATGTACCACTATCCACTTTGTGTACATCTTACAGAGATGGTCTTAGAGAGCAGTATCCTGTGATTACTGTTGCATCTGATTTCTGACACAATAGCAATGTAGCTAAGCGAGCGAGCGAGCGACATTAAACGAAAGTCAAAGTTTTTTGTTAAAATATATTTCCCTATTTTTTGGTTTATTCGGAAAACAAATGTGTATCACACAATATGTAGAAACGCCCTATCTTTAAAGTAGAACAAAACAGAACAATAATCATAGCTTTACAGATAGGGTGCTACTAGCTTTTTACGAAGAGAAATCAAGAAAATCCAAGTCTTCAACATCATGGTTCAGCTATATTCTAATCTAAAAGTAACGTTGATTATTAATGATAACATATATTTCAATTGAAAATTCGAAACTAATGGCAATATTGAAACAAAAATCGGTTGGATACAAACCTAAGAAATCTAATATATTTTCAAGGAAGGATGAACAAGTTTTTATTGAAATCTAAACGACAAAAAAATTCATTGTTTAAGTTTTAAACAGTTAATTTGTTTTTTTTTTCAGTTAAGTATTAATTTATTTTTAGGTACTGTTAGTGTTAATATTGGGAGTAGTTGGAGGTTGTCGAAGAGTTGATGATATTGGAAATGAGGGAAAGGTTTTACTTATAATGGTTCCAGATTTAAGAACTCATACAAGTCGGCCTAATCTGAGACCGAGAAACGCAACCATATAGAAATGGCAAATGCACAAAAAAGTAGTATACCGAATAATATAGATGTCACACGTTTCGGCGTACTTCGGCATCACTTCTGGTTGATTTGTGAGCAGATAATCTTTAATTGAATCAACATGGAAGACGCAAATCTACTGCTGTTGCCGAAGGGCATGTGAATAATTCTCTCTGTGCAAAAATGAAATGTGCTTCTCGAATTTAACGAGGGGCTAACATAATATAGTCTCAATGTCTAAATTTTCCAATAATTCAGTCATTATGCAATTTACTGAAGGAGTTAAATTGAAAAATTCCAAATTACTATTTTGATATTATTATTTGTATAGGGTTGTAGAAAAAATATTGTATGCAACATATGCATAGAGTGTCCTTGTTAAGTCAACTTCTCCATTCCAAAAAAAGTACCACTTTATGCACTAGTTGATTAAATTGCTTTTAAGTCTATCTTTCTGGCTGTCTGTCTTTTATGAAACTTATGTAAAAATTTGTTTTTTGTTTACCAGATTTTGTTTGTTTCAAAACATAAGACAGAAGAAAACTCAGTTCCGACATATTCGTTCTTATTATATACCCTGTATATACCAGCATTTTACATGAAACGTGGATAAAAATAAAAGAGAGATAGTATCCCCCTATTTATAACAGTTATAACAAATATTCCAAGTATGCGGGATAGACCGTACACCTTTTCCTTTTATTTTCTTCTAGTGCTATTGTAATAACGGTTAAAGGTTGAGGTTAAATGTAATTTAAACATTTCTGTCCCTTGTTACAAAACAATATCCTCAGTACTTTCTCGTAATAGGTATATTACGAAAGGCGACAAAAGCAAAACGCGCATAAAGAACTCAACGTTTAACGTCGACTGGAGGGAGGAATTTGGACAAATGGAGGCTATAAAGAATACGAAATTGAAAAGGCAAAGTTCCTAATTGAAACAATATACTTCAACTATTATTACTCGTTCATTCCTCTTAAATTGAAATATTTTGTATTTGGCCCCATTTTATTATCAAGTTGGTTGCTTCATTCTTCATGAACCAGCTTTATTTTGTTCCTGATCTGTATTCACTTTCTTTAAGGATTTTAACATTTATTCGTTTTGGTTATGCTCAACACCCAGGCCGAAGATTACAGAATAAAATTTTTATTCTGTAATCTTTGCCCAGGCACTTGAATTTAACGTTTATGCTATTGCCAACTTTTTCTACTTTCATTCCAGAGGCTTTGTAACCACTATACAGGCCACCAGTTTAGCTGAGAGATTGTGAGTGGTTCTAATGGTTGTTTTATTTCCTTCCCAAGGTGCTTTTGTCTTAGCTTTTTACTATTTGTCAAAATCCGTATGAAATGGTGTTCTTTGTTGAGCCAGTCCCGGAAATTTCCTCTTATACATTACTTTGTGATTCCATGTAATGGTTCCGAAACTATGAAGTGTCCTCAAGAGCCTTCTTTACCTAATGCATCACCTGCAATCTCCTCATGTCCCGGCACCCATACTACATACACTAGGTTGTCTCTTGCCAACTTTTTCTACTTCCATTCCAGAGGCTTTGTAACCTTTATACAGGCCATCAGTTTAGCTGAGAAGATTGGGAGTACTCCTATAATGGTTCTTTTATTTCCTTCCCAAAGTGCTTTTGCCTTAGCTCTTTACTATTTGTCAAACTCCGTTTGAAATTGTGTTCTTTGTTGAGCCAGTCCCGGAAATTTCCTCTTATACATTCCTTTGTGATTCCACGGAATAGATCCGGAACTATGAAGTCTCCTCAAGAGCCTTCTTCACCTAATCCATCACCTGCAATCTCCTCATGTCGCGGCACCCATACTACAGACACTAGGTTGTCTCTTGCCAACTTTTTCTACTACCATTCCAGAGGCTTCGTAACCTCTATACAGGCCATCAGTTTAGCTGAGAAGATTGGGAGTACTTCTAATGGTTGTTTTATTCCCTTCCCAAGGTGCTTTTGTCTTAGCTCTTCACTTTTTGTCAAACTCCGTTTGAAATGATGTTCTTTGTTGAGCCAGTCCCGGAAATTTCCTCTTATAAATTCCTTTGTGATTCCACGGAATGGTTCTGGAACTATGAAGTCTCCTCAAGAGCTTTCTTTACCTAATTCATCACCTGCAATCTCCTCATGTCGCGGCACCCATACTACAGACCCAGATAGCACACTACATCTTAAAGATGTCCAGATCATGTCTTACTTTGGTCCAAACGTCCTGGTACGTAAAACGGACGTTTTTAAGACGTCCTTCTTACGACAAGTTTAAAACGCCTTTGTAGGGATGTTTTAAAGGCGTTTTAAATATGTTGGTAATGTGGACGTTGAACTCTTTTAGCAATTTTTAATGGGGCAAGTCTCCAGCATCAATTTAGTTGTTGAATATTATGTAGAAAAGAGAAAAGTCGGGAGAACTGTATCTAGAAGTGGAAAGTTAAATTTCTCAATAAAGCCCACTTATCTAAACACTTTGAAGGTGGAAAGAATATTTCAATAATAGTTATTAGCTAAATTAGTTAAAGAAGAGTGATGAATATAATACTATTTTGTGGAATTAGATAAAAGGACATTATAACATTTACTTTCATCAAGTAAAAAGACGGTATATAAACACGTCCAAAACTGTGTGTCTTAAAGACGTACAGAAATGGATGTCCCAAAGACGCCTTGTTTTGTAACAATGTACGTCCTAAAGACGTCTCCTAAACACATTTTGGATATTAGCGGACATCTTCGAAACGTCATGAACATCGTGAACAAACGTCTTTAAGATGTCTTTGAAACGTGTTTGTGCTATCTGGGGACACTAGGTTGTCTCTTGCCAACTTTTTCTACTTCCATTCCAGAGGATTTATACTTTATACAGGCCATCAGTTTAACTAAGAAGATTGGGAGTAGTTCTAATGGTTGTTTTATTTCCTTCCCAAAGTGCTTTTGTCTGAGTTCTTTACTTTTTGACAACCGTCGTTTGAATTGGTGTTTTTTATTCAGCCAGTCCTGGAAATTTCCTCTTATACATTCCTTTGTGATTCCACGGAATGGTTCCCCTAGAGCCTTTTTTAGCTACTTCATCACCTGAAATCTCCTCATGTGCCGGCACCCATACTACAGACACTAGGCTGTTTCTTGCTAACCTATTTCTCGTTATCAGATTATTTCAACCTTCCTTAATTCTTGTCAACACTGTTTATCAGCCAACATTGTTCCTTTCTTTACGTGCAATTTCAGTCATTGTACTTACCTGTAAAAGTTAATAGAGGTAATATTTTTCATTTAATTGTTTTGTAAATATACTTCAATCAGATACTGTACATAAAATATTTTTATTTCTTCTAGCGCTAGACAATTTTATGATAAAATAAATAAAAGTTAATGATCAATTTAAAATATCCATACAGGCGTATACACTGCATTTTTGTTTTCGCATGAAAACGTATGAATATAAAAAAAAGGAGAAGCCACCCCAAGAAATACAACGTTCATTTATCTGTATTTATTAGACTGAAAATCCTCCTACTCACCTTGCCGACGCAATAATAATTTCAAGAAATTTATTTATAGAGCCAGAAACGAAAACAAAAGCAATTCAGTTGTAAACCTACCAGTGCCATAATAAAAGATTTATGTATTTCTTTAATGTTTCCACCTACTTCCCTTTTCCTTTATATTCGAAATAATTCTAGTGGAATATTATAATTTGTTAGTTTGGAAAAAGGGATGTGTTTTTATTGTTTTGTTGCTTTGTAAACTGAATTACACATAAACACCTCGTTTTGGGACATGACAAAATTACTTCAACTAGATTATTCATAAGATGAATTAGATTACAAGGGGGTCGATATATGCCCGCTTCAGCTTTACCACATTGCCATCTATAAGATCTGTTTATATGTTACGATTGTGGCAAATGTACACATTTTCCGGTAAATGTGCACATTCGTCTCCTCGTTTGGGTAATGAGCATTCAACTAACATTTACAATTTCAAAGAAGGGAAATATACATTGAATTCACAATGACCATGTCGTTTTGGTAAATGTGAGAAAAAGGGGAGGGAGATATAATCATGACATTCTCTCTTCCCCTTAAGCGATATTCAATACTTTGTAATGAACATTAATATATTCAAGAAGGGGAAGGAATATAATCATTGGGTTCACCCTTCCCCTTAAGATATCCAATACTTTGTAATGAACATCAAGTTATTCAAGAAGGGGAAGGGGATATAATCATTGAAATTACCCTTCCCCTTCTTGATTAACTTGATATGCGCGTTACAAGGTATTGAATTCATCCACCCTTGCCATTTTTGGAAAATATCCAATATTTGTTATACGCATATCCAGTGATTCAAGAAGGGGTACGGCTAATCCAATGATTATTCCCTATCCATTCTTGAATAACCTAGTTTGCATTATGTATTCATCACTAAAGCAGTGCGATCAACATTTCTTGTTCGAAATAAAAATAAAAAAACAATAAAATAAAGAAATATATTTACAGTGTAACTAATGTTAATGTGATGACCTTGAATTGTATTACAAATTTTATACAGGTTAATTTTAACCCACCATATTAATTTGAATTACATTTGAAAAGCATTATTTCACAATATTCGAATTTATAAAAAAAATCTATGCAAGCCATTGGGCGGATTTTACCTTCAAAGGGATTAAAAATATTTTTTTGATGCAACAACATTTTTAATTCATTTGTATTCCAACTTTTCTTAAAACATGAAGGTAAGAGAATACATTTACCAAAACGTGAAGGCAAAAGTACACATTTGCCGGAAATGTACATAGGTACAATATATTCAGTTCACATATACCTAACTTTTTGGGAAATGTACACATTTTACGGTAAAAGTGTACATTTCCCAAGAGTGTACATTCACCGTAACACATATACCATAGATCTACATTTTAGTCTCATGAGAAAGATTTGATCTGTTTTGAGATCTTCTTTAATCTGATTGATCAAGCTCTAAGTGACCTGTCGCATGTATTTAGGCGGTGCACGCGAATTCCCGTCAGGTTCCTTAAAGACCAATATAATACACATGAGTTCCCGTCCGACACTTGCGGGTATCTTGATCCCGCACTCGAATTTACCCAGTATATCGAAGAGTAAATAGTCTAGACCACTTAATCCTTAAGCACTTTGTCCAATTTCACGAGAGGTATCTACATGCAAACGTAGTGTCATTTGAAAGCACCCTGTATTATAGTTATAATGTTATAAAAAAGGTCACGGGCGCCGAGAACGACTGAAAAACGATAGTTTTTTCACATTTTTCCTGACACTTCCTTCCTTGGAAAAGGTAAATACTTTTAAATAAATTAGTACCTAGGTATTTGAAAGGAATCACTCAAGTCCCTGATACTTTTTTGGTGTAATCTTAAATATGCCCAAGAATAATATATTGTTAATTTGAATTATTTCAAATATAACCTAACAATGTTTCTTACTTCTTGTGGTTTGCAATTAATTCTTCAATCAAGGCTTCACGAGAAACATCTACATACGCCATTTTTGTTATTATTACCGTTATTATTCAAAGGCACACTTTAACATCCCTTCAGAAATAATAGTTTCAACAGGCTATTTTAAAGGAAGCCTTTAAAATTTCAAGGGAAATGTGGTTAGTGAATACCGATTTGATT
>CAJUYI010000208.1:46206-68847 GCA_910591695.1 Galerucella pusilla | reverse complement strand
TGGTGTTCTTACTCGTATTCAGGTAGAAAATGACCGCTGCGCGCAACTCATCCCTGCCCAAATAAACACCTTCTAAACAGGTCAGTATTCACCTTGACGGGAACTCAAGTGACAACTTAACGTACCCTAATTATAACACAGGTAGAGTGGTTATCCTGTCGGGAATTCGTGTGCGTCCTATGTAGGACGTTAGCGGACAATTATCCTGAAATTGCAGACAATGTGTTCTCATGTTCATCATTATAGCATCTGCATGTTCCACTGAATTTTCAAGAGTGTAGTGTGTAAGTGTATTGATGCTATCCATATTGAAACATTTCTGTTAATAAATCACCAACTAAATAGTAATAATAGCATGGAACACAGTAAATTGCTTTTTCTCTTGAAAATTCTTTCCTTGCGTTACATGGGGATTTGTTAGAGCTCAATAATTGCTATTATGTCTATTATGAAGATTCTTCTTCTCGTAAAATTTGTCGGTCCAAATAAAAGTATCTGAGGAATTTGGATCTTTTTCTAGGTATTATTGATTTTTGATTAATCTAAAGAAGCTTAACAAGATGAATAGGCGCAAATTACACGAGTGAGTATAAAATTTTTGTACGAATCACCAATTTTAATTATAATAAATTCTAGCAGGTGTGTCGTGAAAAAATCTGCACTATATTTTCTCTCGGTTAGATTAAAGGGAGACTAATTTAGTTTAAACATATATCATGTTATACCATATAGCCAATTCGCCACACGTCACATAAATATTTATCATTAATTGAAAAAAAAAAGAACAAGTAAAACACGAGATCACTGACTAACAACGAAAACTTCTGTGGTCGACCGACCGGGTCAAGAAAGGTCACAACTCATTCACGCGCTGTTTGGACCATACAAAACTTATGACACTGTGTTCCACACATTACTTTTCATATAAATCAAGCCCTACAGCTCTCTAAGTTTTGTTGTACCACTCGAACAATGGGAAATTTTATTATATAACATTTTTTTTAAACGATCTGGGTTCTGTAAGCGCCCACGTCACGTCTTTATGGGCGAATGGTAGAAATTAGATTCGTGAAATATCGGTGTGGGTAAAAAGTTTTTTCCGATAGGTTCTAAGATGTGGGCTGTAACGTTGGATATCTAATCGGTCTACAAATATTATCTGAAGCCGCTTCCTACTGATTTCAGAAGATAAGTCAAGTAGACAAAAGTACAGGGTGTATTCAAACGCGGGGGCTAATCATTATCGCTATTATTTTACTTGGTCATGAAAAAGTGAGGTTAAAACAACAAGACGAATCTAACGAAAGAAATTTTGAAGGTTAGGTCTTTAATGCTCTGGTAACAAAAATGTATGACCTTGAGAGAACGACATTGACAGATAGCTTGAAAAATACACTGAGAAAATGATGTAATTCGTCGACAAAGTGGAGTATGACAAGTACGTTATTTTAAAAATGGTGCCTTCCAAGCATGCGTTTACCTATTAGTGAATTATTTGACTCAAGACTGCGAAAAATTTATTGTCCACTTTTTAAGGTCCATTCACGTCTCGGTTTTTCAAAAATGCTACGGAAATTTGGATATGTTTTGGATTGAAAAATATAAATAAAATAAAATTAAATGAAATAAAATATTGTTGTTCGATTTCCCAAAATACAAATACAACATACAAAGATGTCCTTTTTTTTATTCCCATTTCCTCCTTAAAGTTATAAATATTAGTTGTTTCAAGATCTCAGATTTTTTTCTTAAATTTTCTTGCCTTTCAGAATCTTTTTTTGATTTCGGATATTTGCAAAAGTTTCAGAGATGTTCGCGAAAAGCGAAATCCAAATTTTTTTAGATACTATTTCGAATGGAATGACATCTTTATTTTTGGTTTATTCATTCCAACAACCAACCTTCATTTTGTAGCCAAATTAGATGGAAATTCTTTTAAAATATTTCGTCTATAGAATAAAATTTCTAACTTTTTGTTGGAGAAACTTCTTCCTCTCCCGGTCGCGTGGAGAAGAACTTTTAATAAAATTAGAACCAGACGATATAAACATACAGACTTACCAAAAGCAGTTAGGAGAAGCAGACGTACTAACCTAGAACAAAAAAACATTAAATATTATCAATTGTGAATCATCCTTTTTTTTATTATACGTATAAAATGGAAAGGGCTATAAGGGTGTTTTTATTACGCCCTTAATTATATACCAAGTCTCTCAAATTTCAGTTACCGAATGAGTGAGGGTTTCAACTGAGATAAGAGTTAGAAAAAAGGCAATAAAATACTTAATGAAGGGCGTAATATAAGTCACTTGGTTAACCATAACTCTAAAGTCGGGTCTTTTAAAAAAAAATATATAAATGAATTCAAAGAAATGCAGGATAGGTTGTTATTCAATTTTCAGATTGTTAACGCGGTGTTTAAATTATAATCCTGAAATTTGATATTGCTAGGAAAAATGTAGTCTACCAATATAAAAAATAAATACTTATATATTTTTTCTTGACAGTTGTTTATTAACAGCACAAACAATTATGACGCTAGAAATTAATTTTCCATTTTTATAATCACCTTCCAAGTTAAGTAAGAACTATAGAAGCTTTATGTGCTTGAGTGATAAATGTTTACTTCGACAAAATAAAACGGTGGAACTAGGCGTCTGGACAGGTGGACAGGTAAAAAAAGTTCCTCAAAAAATCTACCAAGCTAGAATAGGAGCACAACCAGGAACTTGCTTGGGCTCCTTACGAAGAATTGTAAAATAAAAAAAAACACATGAACAACAGGTCTTGCCAAGAAGATAAAGAAGCTTCAGCACACATACTACCACAACCCTTCCAATTTAATTTGGAGACTCATCGTATGGAGAAAACTTTTTTTGTCTCAAAAATTGAAAAAAAAAATAATCATCATTATTTTGCTCGTTGTTTTGGGATGTTATACCAGATTTCGTTAAAATAGGACGAACTTGAGGATTTGGTAAAAACAGGCAACGTTATCTGGGTACACAAATAGCGAAGCTTATATTATGTGAAAGTGTCTTTTGAATCGTTCAAGAATGCCCCAATTAGCACAGGAGAATATTCATCAAGATATATCATTAAAATATAAATTCCTTCAGAAGTATTGTGGATATTGTGGATAAGTATGTGGATACGACAAGATGGCTGCCTAGCTCATTTGACAAATGAAGTGATGCAATTTTGAAGCCAAAAATATGAGTAAAAGAGGATAAGATCTACCGACCCTACTGTGTAGATTTTTATCTATGGGGTCGAATTCAAGATTTAGTGTTTCAAACAAAGCCTGCAATTAGGAGTATTTCTAGGGCTAAACTAGAAGCTGATGTGTTTTCTACCACGTAGAGATATATTTGCATCTAAAAAGATAGGAAGCATTCCGAACAGTATCTTTACCTTACTTTATTGGGTCAATGTAGTTTATTTTTGCTGTCATTATTACGCAAGATTAATTGTTGGTTTTTTGTTACGATGAGTTTGTCAAAATACTAGTTTTCCTCGTTATGAATAATAATAATGGATTTTAAGATGCGGTTTATACCATTTTTTTAATACCATCTTTTCTTAAATATATGATTGGAAAAAAATATAGGTTCGCTTTGAAGGTTCTCAAAAAAGTTGAGAACATGTCACCTAGCGATCGTTAATACTGAACTGGAATAATATTTTATTATGCATTGCATTCTCTCTGGAATGATGTTTAGTTTCTCGAAATCCATAGCGAGAAACATTAGAGTTATTGTAAAACAGAAATAAACGACTCTTTTATTAAAGGAGCCTGTAAATGCTAAAAGTGAAGGTATGTAAAATATAATTATTGTAACTAATTTAACACTAAGACATTTTCTTCTCTTTCGGTTCGGAACGTAAGTTACGTTCCACTTCCATTGATGTAATTACATCGTCTCATATTCAAATCGCAACCTTTAAGGTTCTTCGCACATTTTTTCTCTATTAAATAGCTACAGACTGGAAACGCAATCACAACCCAAATCAATTAAGATCAAATTCAAGTGTCGCTGTTAATTTCGGAAAGTATTTCCTCTTTTCTCAATTTAATTGTCAAAAACGTCAATATTAACGATCATTTAATTAAAGTTTAGTTATCCTGTATTTTATTTAAATACAAGCTGCCCTCATTTTATTAAGGAACCTTTAATAAAAGAAGTCAAATGCGCATGCGTAAATGTAATAATAAAGGAAACTTTTATTAAAAGACGAAGAAAAAGTGGTTACAATAATTATCTATTAGTTATAACAGTTTTATTGAGTCCCCTATCTCACTCACCCCTACCAGTTATTTTACAAGATAGAGTAAAAAGTATTGGAGCAAACTAATGATTGCAAATATTCAAATTTTGTGTTACTATAACGGAGGAATGAGGAAGACAAGAAGAAACCTGTCACCTGGGAGACTACTGAATAGGAAAATTCATTACTTTATTTAGTACCTATAAAAATATCAGTAATTCAATTAAAATTGTGATAATTTCGAGCCATTGGTGTGGTTTAGTTCGATGTTTATTAAGCTGCTTTTAATTGACACAGTTAATGTTTGTTACCGGCGTAAAATAGCAATAAATAGGTGAATGCCATTTTGGAATAATTAATAGTATGTGAAACAATGAACATTTGAATTGCAATTTACTTAACGTCCACGTACTGGCTACGAAATCACAGTCCAGGAAGGATATTCGTAATTACGTGATCAATAAACCTTCATTATTAACAACTATCGTTTTGTATTTTTAATTAAGGTACAATGACATTACTTTTCTTAGTATTATCGACTTTTTTCGTTTCGACATAATTATCAACATACTGCGATACTAAATGCGGGGAAGAGGCAGATATTTATCTTGAACGAACCAAGGGCAACAAAGATACCAGAGGGTTAGGCTACGTTTGTGAAGCGTGGCTATAGGTCTGTTCGTAGAGCAGTGACAAACGGTTGGAAACTGGACGACTCATGCGCAGTGAATAAAAATCGTCGACAAAAAGACTCTTCGCATGAGTCGTCCAGTTTCCAACCGTTTGTGACTGCTCTACGAACAGACCTAATATTACGCCTTTCACTGGGACTAGCATGAGTCATTGTGAGTCAAGAGAGAGTGCCAAACATGATTCCAGCCATTGGCTGAGCTGGCACTGGCTCTGATGTTGTCATTTTCCAGATAAAGACAGCACGTCGGATCTTCCAACAGTCCAGTTCTAGGCATATTATGATTTCGACGAGAAAAAGAACTGTAAGACACGATGAAATAAAGCAATTTAATTGTTCTGTATCTGTATCTGTAGAGTAGGTGAGTGTAGGTTCACAGCACTTAGGCCACATGTGACCCGTTCCCAGGAAGGTAGACAGATCACTGGGAGACATCTTCTTTATATTGGCAGGTGTAGGCCAAGATTCACCGAACACACACTCTCTGATCGACGATAACTCCGGACTCTCGCATAAGACATGTCTGACAGTTTCATCTTCCTGTTCACACATCCTGCATAAAGGTGTGTCCACTAGCCCCATAGTATGGAGGTGTTTCCTTAGTTGACAGTGGCCAGTCAGGAATCCTACTGTTAAACGTAGATTTTTCCTGGTCAAGACTGCATCCTTTGATTCCATCCTATCTCTTAAGGGATCGAGTAAGGGATTGAGCATGGGTGTAACGTTTGGCCAGATCCGCAATTGTCGAAGTTGTTAGGCCGTAGGTGTTACTGGGACCTAAAATTTTTAGTCCAGCCGCTTCCCTTGCTAAAGAATCGGCAATGCGATTATCTTTACTCCTGTCGTACCCTTTAACCCACCTCAGGATAATATTGTTATCTGCCGAAGCGTTAGCTAAATCTTGGTGGCACTCTAGTACTAGCCCCGGTATTGTTTCCCATTCCCATATATAATTAAGAGAGATCTAATAATCTTAACCAGAGGCACTGAACCGACATTCTTCAACGCCCGTAGACAAACATTAATAGATATTACGCTGGCGACAGCCAAAATATCAAACAAAATTGACTGGCAAGTGTCGTCATATCATATTTCTATGTCAGACCATCGCTGGCTGACCTATACGGTAAACCAGGATCTCGGGACCACTGTAAAATCCCGCGACCCGAGGAGGAAGGATGTAGCTCTCTACAATCGACTCTTAAAAGGTGCTCTGCAGGAAACAGAGGTTCTGACTCCTAGCAATAGGTAATGGGGAACTGGAAAGGTACACAGTATTTATCCAAAACAAAATAGACATTGCCTATAAGGAATTCCTGTCCGATAAGGACGGTTCAGGCAGGAGGCACCTGGTGGTGCCCTGAACTGGAACACCTCAGAAAGACAGCGAGAACGACCTTTAACAAGACTAAACGTAAAAAGCTCAAAGAGGACTGGGGAATATATAAAGCCAACCTCAAAGAGTTCAAATGAGTCTGCAGACGAAAGCGAAGAGAAGCCTGGAGAGCTTATAGTGAGGCAGTCGAAGACTTCCCACAAATTTCCAGGCTTCAGGAAGCACTCTCAAACGACCAAAATAAGAGTATGGGCATCCTGACAAGGGAAAATGGCGACAAAGCCGCCAAGATCCAAGAGAGCGCAGATATTCTTATAGAACTCACTTCCCAGGTTCCGTCTTTCCTGAAACGTCGAACTGGACGGAAGTACCAACAACACCCTCACAATACGACTGGCAATCTGCTAGTGCAGTCAAGTCAATTTAATTGTTTCAATTCTTCTTTATATTTGAACCTATGTTTAACTTAAACTTATGACACAGTAGCTTCATCAAACAGGTGACCGTATAATAAAAAAATTTTAGCCGTAATGAAGGATGTGGCTAAAAACGGAATAAAGAACAAAATATGAAGCAAAAGATTAGGCTGTAGGCATGTGGGCCTAATTTAACAACCTCTGTATCTGTAGAGTAGGGAGGGTGAGTGTGTAGGCTCACAGCACTTAGGCCACATGTGACCCATTGTACATCCTCCCGAGGAGTTGTCCTCCTAGGTCATTGTCCATCCTGTCCTTCTCAGGAAGGTGGACAGGTCACTGGGAGACATCTCCTTTATATCGGCAGGTGTAGGCCAAGACTCACCGAACACACACTCTCTTATTGACGATAACTCCGGACACTCGCATAAGACATGCCTGACAGTTTCATCTTCCTGTTCACACATCCTGCATAGAGGTGTGTCCACTAGCCCCATAGTATGGAGGTGTTTACTTAGTTGACAGTGACCAGTCAGAAATCCTACTGTTAAACGTAGGTTTTTCCTGGTCATCGCCAAATATTTCTTCGGCGCCAGCTTCCGAGGGTCGCCCAAGGTGATCCTGGCAAAACTGCATCCTTTGATTCCATCCCATCTCTTAAGGGATTGAGCATGGGTGTAACGTTTGGCTAGTTCCGCAATTGTCGAAGTCGTTAGGACGGTGTCACTGGGTCCTAGAATTTTCAGTCCAGCGGCTTCCCAACCTATATATATAAACAATATTTATACATTTTTCAGGCAAAAACGGAAATCATTTAATGGACTACAAATCATATAAAACCGTGCTATCTAATACATTAGGCCATAAAACATCAAATATATATCCGGTATATTTTGGATTTTATTGTCTTTTGGATAAATTATTGCGTGACTTTCGGCACCAAAGCAGCAATGAGGGTTGAATCGAATAGGGGAACTTTTATAGCGAATGATTCGAATCGTCAAAAAAATGCCCTTTTATACTCACCAAAATTTTAGGTGTGTGGCTCTGTAATTGGATTTTTATTGAAAATGCATGTCTTTTTGAGCCACGATTAATCAACTTTTATCCATATAATTCGAGTCGGATTTATCATTGGTGTCATTAAAATACCCAAAACAAAATTAATGGACCCAGAAAAATATATTTATTAGTTATGAATTTTTTTAAATAGTTTTTTTCATAGCTAGCAATTTAACTTAACATCCAATTTTATTTGAAAAACTTTTGCATATAACGAGCTTTAGCTTTGGCAATTAAAACTTTGGCTTTTTTATGGTACTTTTTTCCCATTTCGAGCGGAAGCAATTGCAGCAGACAACTTGCTTTTTATAATGCTTATAAAATAAAAATTCTCTTATAAAGTTTGCTGTCTATAATTTATAGTTTTTACCAACAAAGTTCTGCAAATTATGATCCCAATGAATGTCGTTTTTTCCCTATTTTGGTATGGCGCACTCTTATGTGGCTTTGAAATTAAATTTAAACTTGAACTTTGGAATTTTATATAGGAAATAGGAAAGTTAGCCGGAGTTTTATGGTAATACTTTCCGTTTCGATGGACCGGAGGAAGATTAAATTTTAGATTTTACGGTGTTTTATATTTCCCGATGAAATAATTCCAAACTTTAAGCCAAATCGTATTGACAATGAAACCAAAAATGTATTGAAATGTTTCCTCTAGTTGGGGTCTTAAAATTCTAGAGCTTTTACCAATCACGAACTAGCAAATTTAACTTAAAAATGTTTCTAGTTGAAAAAACTGTGACAGCATCTGCAGTTTTTTCGAGTTGGCAAAAGACCAACACCAAGAAAAGTACGCTAAGCAATTTTTCTGATTTTATTGCCAATAAATGTTATAATATTCTTTTTAAACAGCGGGAGTAGGCTTATGTAGTGAAAAAGAGTTGCTTCGGAAGTGATTCTTAGACTAATATTGATCTGGTGATTGAGAAAAGTATAATACTGCTAAGACCCATACATCAATATGGTTTACGGAATTCTGCAAAACAAGGTTTTGGAAACTACAAATTTATAGATTAGATAAGATTAGATTAGAATTGGAATGGCTCTTTGTCCTATCCCACTGCGACCTTTGCAGATCTATTGTGGTCCTATATTCAGAGCTTTATTCTTTTTATAAGATTTATTAACCTGCGTAGCTCTCTGCCCTCGGTTTTTCTTCTCCGAGTATGTAAAACCGCACCCTTGCTAGGCCTTCACACTCACAGAGAATCTGCTCTGCGATTTCGTCTTCTTCCTGGCAGAACCTACATAGGCTGTCATCTGCTAGGCCAATTGTGTTCGAATGTTTCCTCAGCCTATAATGTCCGGTCAGCATTCCCACCATCATACTCGTCGTTTCTCGACTTTGACAGTTTGGCCAAATGGCTTCCAAGAAATAATTTAGCGTGCCTTTGTCCTGGGGTTTCCTACTACCAGCGCAAAGCCTGGTGTTTATCCATTTGTGGATGCTCTCCTTAGTTATGCATTTAGCAATTAAACAGGAAGTTTCTGGCCCTATCATAGCCTCCGCTGCACCCTGCTTGGCTAATTCATAGGCTTTTTCGTTACCTTCCATACCTTGGTGACCTGGTACCCAGGCTAGGGTCACTCTATTATGACTACCTAGTCTGTTGAGGGCCTTGCGACATTCCCACACCAGATTTAATGTTATCCTATATGAGCGTATCGCCTCAAGTGCTGCTTTGTTGTCAGAGTAGATGACGATTCTTTGGCCCGTCTCATTGACTCATCTGCACAATATTGCACCACCATTACCTCTGCCTGAAAGACAGTAGCATGTTTCTCTAGGCTTTGAGAGATCGTGATCTTCTCTTGTACTCCATATATTCCGGCTCCTACTCCAGAGTCTGTTTTAGAATCATCGGTGTACCAGTTGAGATGCGCTGTTATAGGAGGCCCCACTTCCCAGTCCTTTCTCTCTGAAATTTAAATTGCATATTCGTCTTTAAAACTATATTGTGGGACAATTGCATTCCCAGTATTGGATCTGCCTTTTCTTCATATAGCTTTTTGAAGGTATTACTGTGTCCTTGACTTATCAGAGAAGGAGCCTGTAATAATCTGTGACTAACAGATCTTGCATTTCCCTGAATGAAGATATGCAATTTTCTCTTTACAAGTATAAAGCAACTAAAAGCTAATCCTGAAAGATTGGGCGTGGAATATGAAGAAAGAAACGGTAAAAATTACTAAAAATTAGTTGTAAAGACAACGTGGAAAAGCATGCAAAAAAATGCAAGAGATGTGGATAAAAATTTTTGATCCATTTGAAAATATTATCTCCAAGTCTAGTAGGGAAGCTCGTAATACGAAACGAAGGAATTTGCAGATGTGCGTCAATAAAAGGAAATCAGGCTCTGCTTCATTGAAATGCAATGATTCATCATTGGTAAACATGCTCCGAGTATTTGATCCTTTAAAGTCATAAATTTGACAACGACTAACTGTTTAAATCCGGAATTATAAAACATATTGTAACTATATTTACAGTATAATCAGATGAAAGGACTAGCCTGATTACCCCGACTTGTTCGTGTTCCTTAGACATTTTTGATGTATGTAACTAATAGTTCTATCACGTTAGTAGGGACATTATAATATCCGTTATAACAATTAAGTCTGCAACAGCTTTCGAATCATAATTTCGTATCTTTAGTGCTGGAAACAGTTTATCTAAAATTATCCCATTTATAAATAAATAACCAACTTATAATTAACATTTTCTAATATATTTAAGCAGAAGTATTATTATGCATAGTTATTTCATCAATCATCGGCGTTTTGCTTTGCTTTGCTTGAAAATCATTACATTATAGTACATGGCGACAGAAAAATAAAAATTAGAAATCGTGTTATTAACTTTTTAGGTACAAGTTTCCATAATAATTATTTTAAAAGGAAGTTGTTCGTATATGTGTTGATGTATGTACTTGATTATACAGAAAGAGCATAAATATGAGCCTACAGCAACGATGTGTTGGGAAGAAACGAACATAAGTCAAATGAACGCAAGTATTTCAACGCTATGTTTATTGCTTTGGGCGTTTGGACCTTTTCAGTTATGAAATGCAAAAATGCAAACTATTTCAATGTAGGTGCTGAAAAAAAAATTACAAAATAAAAGAAAGAGCGTTGAAACGGAATAGAGAAGACATGCCTCTCTCTTATGTTCACGCTTTCTTTATAGACAGATACATGCAATGAAAAACGGAACATAGGAATTTCAAGCATTGTATCAGAATTGCTTTTGAACCAGTCGACCAATATCAAGCTTCAACAGATTAAAAACACAATTATTACAATACTTCATTTGGACACCTACAACATATCGTACAATTCCCATTCCGTAGTCTCAACTGTGGACGGTCCACAGGCACAATTAGCGTCAGACATTCAGTAAACGGCAGTTCGAGTATCCGAGTACTGCAAGCCTATAACCACGGAATACTATAACAATCAGAAGGGTCTCCCTCCGTCGGCTTTTTTAATATACAGATTGCGAAAAGTCTATTCAAGTCATACCATTTACACAAGTACCACAAGGAAAGTATGAGAAAAACTACTTGAAGGAGGGGGAAGAATAATTGTTCATCGCCCCCCTCCATTTTACACAAAATATCATTTGTACAAATTTATCTGCGCTTCTGGCAACAGCGGTTAAAATAGAGGGGCGATGAACATTCTCCCAGCCTCTGGAACTAAATACGCCCATCGCTAACTGCCCACAATTATTCTTCTCTCTCTTTCAAGTAGTTTTTCTCATATTTTTCTTGTCGTACTTTTGTAAATGGTGTGACTTAAATAGACTTTTCACAATATGTATGTCAGACAGAAATTTAAATGACACTTCAAATTAGTGATCCTAAAATTAGAGCTGGCAACAGCTTCCATAGACAGCTTCCTAACACTTTCAAACGACATGAACACAAACAACAATCTAGGCGTGATCTAGGCAACGTCGAAATGTGATCCTATTTTCGACAGACTGTCACTGTATTGTTCTATGGCAAGAGACCCTTTCGATTATTACAGTATTCCGTGTGATAACTTTTCAAAATGAAAAATTAATTTGTAGAGAAATCTGAATGTACACCCTTCAGGAAAAAATTAAAATTTTATCGTGGTATTTTGGAGATCACTCAATTAGGGAAATAGTAAATTTTGCATTTTGAACGGGCTCAAAATTGAGGGCGAAAATTGTCTAAAATTGTGCAAACATTACACCGATTCAGCTCAGAGATACAATATCATATTTGTTCAATAGATTATTTTTTTGTTTGGCTCAACAAGGAGGACCTTTGATTCAATAATTTTTTAGTTTTAGCATTTTAATTTGTTTTCAATCGGAGAATACATTAAATCCCTATGTTCCATTTCTCATTGCATGTATCTGTATATATTTTTGGTAAGTCTTGTCCAAACTCAAGCCTGCTACTCCAGAAAATAAGACCAAAGGGTGAAGAATTGAAGGTAAGTGTAAGAAGAGATATTTTTGTAAATTGAGAGAAAAATGAAGAAACAACAGTTGGAGTGAAAAGCTAAGACCGGAAGATAAATTAGTGCGGATTGAAAGACAAGTTAACTGTGAAAAGAGATTAAATTTGGGTTAAAGCTGTATTGGTTTGGTGCTTGTGATAAAATGCTAAAAAAAAGATGCACAGAAAAAAGTTTTGTGATTATGTGACAGTGTAATAACCTGTATATCAAGTAATTCGTTAGCGTATTAAACATTCAAAGATATATTTAGTCAAGGACAATTTAAGTCAGCAATAAAATTGGACAAACACCTTTAACAATGTTGAATATAAATATTGAATATACAGCTAAAATTGTTCATGGGAATACATCGGTTTGGATAGGACAAGAATTTAGGCTACGATTATTATTAAAAATATAGTGTAGCTCATTAATGCTTATTTCGAAGATAAAATATAGTATATTAAGTATTAAGAACGGTAAGGGTTGTTTACCAACCCTTACCGTTAACCCTTAACGTTCGAGATGTTTATAACATTTTTTGCGCGATCGTATTGAAATAAATTTCGAATGAAATAATTTAAATTTCTTTGAAATGAACGAAATGTCAAAAGTGACATTTATACTTCTCGATCAGTTTAAATAGTATATTAAGTATCAAGAACGGTAAGGGTTGTTTACCGGTCGACAGCAATGTTTTGTTGGAGACCGGTATTACCCTTAACGTTCGAAATGCTTATACCATTTTTTGCGCGATCATATTGAAATATTCGAATTTCGAATAAAATAATTTCAATTTCTTCTCGATCAGTTTAAAATATAATTTGCATTTTGATTTATTTATTACTTTTGATTTTGTTCTGCTCGATTCTGTTCATTGAAAAATATCAATCTTCTTATTTTTTGTTTCTCTTGTGTAATGAATGAAGTAATATATTATTTAGGACCACTTAAATGTATGTGGGGCTAAGACGTAGTTCACTTACCGACGTGTTAGACTTAGAAACCAGTAAACACAACCTACCAACCTGACAACCGATGCTGTGAATAAACAAAAAAGAACGATCGCGCAAAAATATAATTTTCATTTTGGTGAAATTGTGATTATGCTATTTATTACTTTTGATATTGTTCTGTTCGGTTCTGTTCATTACAAAAAATATAAATCTTCTTATTTTTTTGGTTACTTTTGTGTAATGAATGAAGTATTTTATTATTTAGGACCACTTACACGTATGTAGGGTTAAGACGTCGGTAAGTAATTTACTTACCGACGTCTGAACGGTAAGTAAATAACTTACCGACGTGTGAGACTTAGAAACCAGTAAACACAACCTACCGTCCTGACAACCGATGATGTAAATAATCAAAAAAGATCGATCGCGCAAAAACACATTACAGCAGGCTTACATATTTTTTCATACCCACAAACTCATTTTTCCTAACATATTTTTTCTTTTCCAAAACATAGTAACTCACGACCTTATGGTGTTTTTGAATGTGCGGATCAAAAATAACGTTATTGTACTGTGAATATAAACCTGTTACTTTGCTGCAACTTTTTGCTGCTTTATTACAATCGTAACGTGTTTTCGTCTCAATTAATTTCAAAACAAAGAATTTCAACTTCGTGACAATATTTCCAAACACGTTATCGTAAAAAAATGTTTTAATTGCACACGATTCAATCGAATGATTAATACATATTAAAATACTTAAGTAATGTTGATTACATACATTTTACATTTTTTTCTTGGTAAAAAAATTAGACAAAACGATAGTAAATAAAAATACTGGAACGTCACGATTAATTTTCTTGTACCGCAAATATAGTTTGATTTTAATTTGGTACGAATTTTAACGACACAGCTCAACCAGTTAATGTAAGTAATTCATATGAAAAAAAAAATCTGAAACAATCCATTTCACGACCCTTGATAAAAATCTAACTTAAAAAATGGGGGGTATACATTTTCTTAATGGCACAATTTCTATGATCATGAACCTATTTCAACGGACTCTTTTTGCATTTGATTTAATATGACTCCCATTTCAATGTCATGGATATTTTGGACCTTGGATTTCGAAGATATTTCAAGAATTGTATCATAGTGATTGATGTATTATTAGGCTTATGATAATTTCAAAACAAGATGGGTGAAGTAGTATGTCCAAAATCAACAATAGTTCGTCGGTTCTGCAATTTATTTTGGACAAATCTTATATATAGAGAACCTGCATGACCCTGCTAATTAGACACTAGCGTCCATGGTGGCAAAAATTAGCTTATACTTTGTAAGATGAATAGAATATTATACTAGTGACTATACAAAATATAGAGAAATTATTAAATAAAATAATATGTCAAACGTTACAATAATTCAAAGAAGACTCCAAAAAATTAATGCCTCGGTCATCTGGTGAAAAATTAAAAGAAAATGTTTTTTTCTACAAACGTCAAAAAATGACAAGGTTTGCGCATTGACAACAATATGCGAAGTAACACTTTTTTCGGTTTCTTACGTTATCATGACACCGTGCGCGAAATACTTCGCGCACTAGGGTACGAAGTATCTCGCAAACTGCATGTAAATTAATAAGACTTTTGTATTTCAATCTTTGAAAAAATGGAGCGATTATTTTTTTTGTTTTTAAATGAACAACAATTTAATATTTTGCAAATGATGAGAGAACTTTACAATAACTTTACTTATTATTTACAATATTAACATTAATCGTACAACCAGAACAACAAACCAATATTTATTCCTAGAGCAGATAATTCAGGTGCAGCTCGTGAAGCTCGAAGTTTTTGGGGGTTGAAACCACAAAACAGCCTAACCTATAGAAGTGAAAGTCTAATACGATTACCTAGAATGGAAAATTGAGGTGTAAAACCCATCCACCTGAAGCGCTAGCTGCAATTGAGTTGTCGAAATAGGCAAGGCAGCTGAGGCCTAAAAACAGACTAAGAGAAGAAGATTTCACTAACCATTTTCTGGAGTCAGGTAATACCTGAAACGAATTTAGGAATTCCTGAATGCAATTTACATTTCACCACGCGCTAAGTAATACCTAAGAGTGATAATATTACGTATTTCCCATCACTTTTTGATCAATCCTGAAAGGATTGTAGGAACGAGCTTTGCGAGTGAGGCCCCTTTTTGTCCCAATAACAATATATTATGGTTCAAAATGTCTGCTGCAAACTTTGTAGGATTTTTAAATCTGTTCAGCGCTTAATTCCTTCAGGTTTAAATTGCGAATAAAGGCAACTTATTCATTCAACAACAAAATGTTATGTTTGGAAAATCTATGTCGTTTTGATGTTATGTCTGTACACCCAGGAACGCAACACTTCACACCAACCATTATAAAGTTATTATAATATTTAGAATTATCACACTTGATAACACTTACAGTACCTAATTAAAACACAAATAACAGCAGCAAATTGCAAAAGAAAACAATCTATAAAAGACAATGGTGACAACAACTATATGACAGCTATGATGAATTTTAAAATCTTTTCTTCTTTTCATGCTAAAGGCATTAGCTGCCAGGCCTGTTTCGACAACTCAATTGCAGCTAGCGCTTCAGGTGGAAGGGTTTGATACCTCATTTTTGTATTCAAGGTCATCCTATAAACTTCCACTTCTACAGGTTAGACTGTTTTGTGGTTGAAATACTACTAATTTTTAAGGTGAAGGTGTTACATTTTAAGCTAGCCCAACACTATTTTCTATAATAAATTAGGCATTTTACTTATTTATAATATTTTGAAAATATTGATTGTGATGTTTGTAGAAAAAATATTGTTTGCATCTCGTGCGCGAACTACTTTGATGGTCCATACAAAATACCAAACGTTCTAAACTGGCAACGCTGCTTTCATGTCAGATTGGTAGCAGGAACTGAACACGCGCTCAATGCTGCCCACAATATTATTCTTATCTCTATTTCAAGTAGTTTTCTCATATTTTTCTCGTCGTACTTGTGTAAATAGTATGTCGCGAAGAGACTTTTCGCAGGCTTTTGAGAACAATTTGTTATGTTGGATTACAATAATTATAAATAATAGAGATATAGTTCCAGGAGTAAGAGCTTTTTTATTGGCAATTTCTTCTTTTTGAGGATCATTCCAAAAATATTAATAGTTTTGGGATTCATTAACAAAAAACAAAATGTTATACTTTCGATAAATTTTTTTAGATGTCATTCCGAATTTAAGCCTTCAATCATATTTTCAGGAGCTTTATAAGGAATCAACAAAAAACCAAACACCTAAAATATAGTACCTATACAATATTAAACAATATAGTGTTTGTAAATAACTTCATATGATGTATGAATTTACAAAATTACCAGAAGAGGCGCCACTAGCAAAGTTAGATTTTTTTGCTTATAATAAAATTTATTGATACTAAAATGGAGTGCAGCTAGAATGAATTTTGAATGGTTACATAATAAATATGTCTAATTATATAGTACTTGCCGCCATTTTTTCTTTAAGCGATTTCCGCTAAACATTATTTTTGTTATTCTACTACGGAAATGTTTGTAACTAAACGTTATAATGTATCTACTTGAAGTAAATAAAAATATAAACATGCATTTTGTTCATCCGCAGCTCATGATTCATGACGGACGTTGTACATAGCACAAACAATTTCAACGTTCATTATCTTTTAATCACGTATTGAATCTCGTTGACCTTCGGTAAAGTGCGAGACGGTAATTTTACAAAGACTCAAAATCTCTATAGAATATTCATTTGATCTTCCCACTTCTGCAATTCAGTAGAAATGAATTGTAGCTTATTAATCGCTTGTAATGAATAACTCGCTACTGAAAATTTCTTTGTAACGGCACTTCACATTATACCGAGTAGCTCATAAAAAATATCATTAATGCCGCTACAATTACATGCAATTACAAAATTATTTTTCGAGTATCATGCAAATGACACAACCGTAGGTGATTTTTATGCAAAATTAAAATAAAATCGCAATTATTTATAAAATGCGTTACTAAAAAGAAGGCCTAAATATTTTAAGGCAATTAATTTCGACTGCACCTAAGGCTGTTTTGATCAAGATGGAGAACACGTAAATTGTTGATAAATGTTTTATTAATAATATGGTTGGGTGACCGAGAGCGATACTTATTAAATGGTACATGACATCTGGTGTAATTATCCATAAGGTATTCACACAAATGCTTAGATAAATCGAGATGGATTTTTTTTTAAAACGCCGTATTTTAGTTTATACATCATGCGATAGAGCATATAAATATAGTGAGTTTTTGACAAAAATCTTAGTAGGAAACGGACTGTGCCATCTAGTAATAGTATATTATACACCAAGGTGGTGGGAACTATTATTATTGACCGAGGACCAAGATTATTTCGCGAGTGGCTTTACCCCGAGCGTATTAAGTTGCGAGGCTTATATATGTCTTCACCACCGTTGTGTATATACAATATTTTCCACTTCTAGCCAAATTTAAGACAAAAATTGAAAATAATTCACAAACGCACCACTATAAGCGTTTACACCGTCGTCTGACCGACAAGTACACTGTCAGTTTTTGATATATTATGAACGTACTTGTTAATTCTTTAGTCATTTTTGGTTGAGCGCGAATTTCAATATCATGGCTTTTTTATTGGAACCTTAGTTCTTTACGTCAGGTAATGTTTGAGCGACTGGGGGTCGCGACGCAAAAGATCTGACCGTTACGTTTCTTCGTTATGTGCCTTGCTTGCGTGCGTGTGCTCTCTCCTGAGTCCCTCTCTCGTTTACGAAGCAGCTTCGGCCGGGAATCGAGTTCGGGCCACCCGCGTGGAAGGCGAGCATTCTACCACTGAGCCACCGATGCTATATCAAAATTCTATGCAAAGCTGGATTTCGCAGTGCTGGTGATCTACTTGAATTTGTTCGGATAATTTTTAACTATTATTGCCATAATTTTTTTTGTGCGATTGATCTTTTTTGTTTATTCACAACATCGGTTGTCAGGACGGTAGGTTGTGATTACTGGTTTCTAAGTTTAACACGTCGGTAAGTGATTTACTTACCGTTCAGACGTCGAAAAGTGATAAATAGCATAAAAACAATTTCACCAAAATGCAAAATATATTTTAAACTGATCGAGAGGTATATGTCACTTTTGACATTTCGTTCATTTCGAAGAAATTTGAATTATTTTATTCGGAATTTATTTCAATACGCGCAAAAAATGGTATAAGCATCTCGAAAGTTGAGGGTAATTACAACGTTTGCATGTAGATTCCTCTCGTAAAATTGGACAAAATGATATGAGGATTAAGGGGTCTAGCACATTTAGGTACTTTTCGAAATACAGGGTGTTGAAATTTTGAAAACTTGAATGTTTTAATTCGATAACTTTAAAATGGATGGATAAATTGATTTGACATTTGGCAGGTTGTTTTTAAATGTAAAAGGGCATATTTTGATAGAAATAGTAGTTTGTGCAACTAGTGGGGATATGATGGCCATATCGCACGAGGACGAAGTTCAAACGTTCAAGTGCGATATGGACAATCCACACGAGTCGAACAGCATATTTTTTCTAAGACCCACTTAAGACAAAATCTAGAAAATGAAAATTTTTATAAACTGTAATATAACTTCAAATTGAAAATTTAACAATTCAATTTTATGTTTCCACTAATTTTTTTGTGGTAAACGTACAGTTCTTGAATGTCCAATTTGTATAATGCTACGGTTTACCGTTTTAAATATACGATGCTGTTATAAGTAGATGTTGCCAGTCGGACTGCCTCATGAAGGGTACCGTACCATTATCTATAATAATGAATATTCTGCTAAATATTTCAAACGTCTACCTATTGTCGTTATTAATATCAAGCAGAATAATTATTTAAAAATAAAATTAACAATAAAAATAATTGTTCACGGGGAATCGAACCCGGGTCTACCGCGTGAGAGTCTGGTTTGCTTACTACTAAACCACCGAGGAATATGCAAATTGTTTATCTATAACGTCAGGTGTATTACATAATTTTTGCTTAAAAGGAACTAAAGTTCCTACCGTGTGTCCCGCGACACGTTCTACCTTTTTTAAATAATTTTATCTTGATAGGTAATTTCAAGCATCAAATATGTCAAAGACACTCTCCTGGGTATACAAAATTATATTGCACAAGTTTTTGTTAAGCTACTATCCCTGGATTCTCCAAATATTTTGAATTTGTCCATTATTGACATACGTTCATTATAGAAAAAATTATCAACCACTAATAGAGAAATTCAAGTTCTCAGTTGGCTAGAAGAAGCAATAATAGTGGAAAAAAGACATTTCGTAATATGAACCTGATATATTTTCGACTAGCAAATGCTGCTCACGAAATTTTTATCCACATTAAAAACTTCGCAGCATTTCTATTTCCAGGTATTCTAATATTTTTCCAAGACTTCTAATATTTTGTTGTGACACCTCTGAATTTTTCAAGATACTCAATTTGACTCTTTTGCCGCTGTGTGAGCACCCATGATTCACATCTAAATGTAAGGATTGGACTAAATATGGTTTTATAAATATTCATTTTCGTTTCCTCTGATGTTCCTTTTTTGCTTCTAAATGACTTGTTCATTACATAGTATAATTCCAAAGTGCTTTGCATTTTGCATGTTTCCTTGAATTTCCTCGCCTAAGTATTTGAAGCTTTTCACTTGCTCAATATTTGTTTCATATATTGCAATCTTCATTTCTCTACTGTTTTTACATTTGTGCATCACTTATGTTCTGTTTTTATTTATGTTCATCCCATTTTCTTTTAAGGTTTCCTTCCATGTGTCTAAGTTCTGTTGTAGGTCTGTCCCCGTTATAATAATTAAATCGTCTGCAAAGGCTTCTTCAGCGATGTTTATTCTTTGTAAATTTCCAACAAAATAGTGAAGTGTATCCTCGAGTGTATAATTGCGAAAGTCGTCCAGTTTCCAACCGTTTGTAGCTGCTATACGAACAAACTTCATATAATAAGTTGCATTGTGCATAGCAATTATACATTTTTTCGGTATATTCGACAATAAACAATTTTCAAACCAATCATCTGAGAGTTGATGATAATCTATAAGCTCTTTGATATTATTTGCTGTCACCAATAGAGCGTTTGGAACCCATCCTATTTCTGATTCAGCATGTATTGCTGTTATTATTTGTCCATTATTAGATGCAGACTTTGTTTTGCATTTTTTTCATAAATCCACAAAACCCTTCTATATATCTCGAGATATATCTATATTTTTGAATATCTTGTGAGTGATAATGACGCCACACTCGTCAATCATATGAAAACAACATAGACAACAACTTTATGCCGAGTTTGTCGTTGTAAAAATATAATTTGGAATGCATCATGATTGGAATATCATGATATACCGCCCTAAGCATTCCCCAACACAACCAAGATATCCTGGAGTTGTCTGGAGCAAGTAGGTACACATATCGCAAGATGTTTGAATTATCCAGTATCCACTATACAGTGCTTCCATAAAACACCACCCTATAGGTTGATTTCATGTGGTCTTTGGCATTCTGATAAGTATTTTAAAAGAATTGTGTTTTTCCTCTTAAGTGATATTTGATTTTGAAGACTTTCCAATATATATAAAACTCTGTATAATCACTTCACTGGGGAGAATTTCATGAAATAATGTGCAGGTACCTCTTGTTGAGTCCGCATCCTACTGCCAACACCAAATGTAATTAAAATTTTGATTCCCTTTTGAACTGTATTTGGATATTTATGACAATTTTTCACCTCAAATTAGAAAACAAATGGCAAGAAATACTTGTAAACTTGCTGTTTAGACCAGCAGCTAGAATCACTCACAAGAGTGGATAGATACAATGTTAAAATAGCAAACAATAACTTTTGCCTTTTTGTCTCCCTGTACCAGTTTGTGCTACCTGGTGATACATCTTTGCAAGGTACCGTCAACATCATCATCAACCTGTGTAATAAATTAAAAATCGACTTGTTTCGGAATTTTTCCAAATCACCGTTTATTTTGCTAATATTATGGAAGCACTGTATTGCATATTGTGGACACTAGCGAGTAGATTTTTTGAGATAAAAACTCTATTTATATTCATGTTATCTGAAATAGAATCATGATATTTTGTAAATATGTAAATATCTAATTTTGTTTGAATGTTCGTTTTTTATATGAAATTGATATAAATGAATATTATTTCATATAAAACCAACACATATGAATAATTAGATGGTTTCAGGATACAAAAATTAAATAAAAACACTGAATAATATTTGTTATATAAAACTGAAATTTTCATTGAAAATGTGATAACTGTTTATTCAAATCAAATTTTATTGAACAAATATTTCCACATAAATATCTACTGTAACTTTTTAATTTTTCGATGAATGAATTCGTGTTTTTATTCGCAATGAATATTCCATGTTTTTTATGGGTTTTCTTCCAATTTTTGGTTGGGGTATTGTATACATTGAGTATTCTATGAACCAAAACACCACAAAACTCATATTAAGGAATTCATTGTTTCCAACTATTTTATTATGGTCCAGGTCTAAGCAATTTTACATCGCTCCGCATTATGGTTATGGGCATTTTTAACCTCCAAATCATGGAGACTAGACATATGGAGCACAAACTCTGTGTTATGAAAAGAGTCCTCGAAATGCGTTAAATTGTGATGGCGCTCGTGTAGCAAATTGGTCTGAAATGTTTAGTTGGAATGTCATGGCAAATTATTTAAGGTTATGTAAATGGAGGTGGTTTGTTTATTTTAACTAGGTTACATTTCATGCTTCGATTTAGCAAATTTCAAGGAAAAAATAAGTATCTCGCGTAGCTGGTGCTATGTTTGGTTATAGGTACCTAAGTTTGTTCAATATATTTATATAACTGTATTGCAAAAGAGTAATGGGAACAATACAAAATATTCCACATATTATTTCTACACATTATGCACAAATATACTATGATATTTATTATCATTTTAGTCTAGCTTGACAATTTTTCACAACACTCGTTTTTACCATTAATCATTGTTAATTTAGAATCAACTTTCATAACACTAATATAGAAGGAGATTTTGTTAGGTTAACTTGGTCGGCATACTTCACTCTGTCCTCAGACCAATTTGCTACTCTCGCACCATCTACTATTCAATGCTTTTCGCGGACACTTTTTCGACATTTTTCCTATACAAGTTTGTGCTCCTTATATCTAGTCTCCATGCTCCAAATCTATTTTTACAGACATTTAGAAACGTAGGAATCTGCTACAACAACTTAGAGCTCGATTCCAATATCATAAATATGTTTTTCTACTCCTGTTTTATAATATACT
>CAJUYI010000208.1:0-31206 GCA_910591695.1 Galerucella pusilla | reverse complement strand
CACTCTCATTTCATCAAATGGATTTAATATCCATGGTGGTATTTCCATTGACAGAATATCTTCAAATCTGCTTTTCAAGTCATCATGCAGAGCAATTAGGTGAATGTTGAACGATGTCTGAATATCCTTATCAAAGGATTCTACCTGTGACAAGTTAAAAAGTTGGGCAAATTCGTGTTGACTAACATTTTGCTTCATAAATTCCAATTTTCCAACATATGCTGAAAGTATTCATTAAATTGAGGCTGTCCCCTTAAATTTTTTGAACAAATCTGTCAGATACGCGATCAGGTTTTTTTTCAAATCCGGATCTTCACTTTCCAGACTGTAAGACTGATTTGAAAAGTTTGGCACTATCGGAAAAATGTAAGCTTTTGTGAATGGACAAACTGCTAAACTATCTTTATGCTTTTGGACTTTTTTTGGGTTCATTTTTTTTAAATTGAAATTAATAATTAATCCCCTCAAGCCCTAATTCGTTTTATATCTTTATATGTTCGAATAAGCTTTAAATATAGGTGTCTTACCCTCTCCGGGTTCCCTTACATACATAGGAAAATAAAGTTTATTCTCCACAGATCATTATAAAACTCAACAAAATGCGATAAGAAAAAACATAAATTTGATAAGCTACACTTTATTGGAACATTCAATATATTTCAATATAATTTCAAAATTTAGTCATCATCAATATACATAATTATAAAGTAACAACAATTTAAAATTGGCTATAAACCTCCGACCTATTGGTTGTGGTTCGCCGTGTATATATAAAGAATAAAGTCAGTCCAAATACGAATCTCAACGTAATACGTCAGTTATTAACAGTAAATAAATGCGTGGAATGCGATCTTGATGAGAACCAAATCGATATTAATTAGTTCCACTCAATATCAACAATCGAACTCCATTTGCATCTTGTAGCTATAGAATTAACAAATCCCTAATTATTTTTGAGATATCTTGACAACCACATGAAATGTAATAAAGGCAATAACAAGAAAATGTAATTTAGGTATCAATTTGGGCAAAGAGAGAGAAAGAAAGAAAGTCGATTCTGTTTGTAGCAATAGAACTGGTTTTTTTTTCGTATTAGACATTTTTAATTGGTATGTGAAAATATCATCTTCGTGTCTGAATATAGATTGTTATAATGAGCAATACATATACCTAGATTAGATCGGAAATTATGAAATGTGTATGATACTTGCACGTATGCCACATAAAATTGCCGAAACATCAAGAACGAAAATAATAATACGAACGACAGGAATGAAATTATTAAGAGCTAGTGGATTTTCAAAAATAAAATTTTTTTATTTTTTTTATTTTAGCTTAACGTGCCTCGACAGCGCTGGTCATTGGCACAGAAAAAATAAATACAGATATTTACATAATTATTACAAATTTTAAATTCGATTTTACGGTATAGGTTAGTACTTTCAGGAACTGTAAGACTTTCTTGATTTCGGTAGGGCAGTGGAGCATTTCCTTGACGTTAGGTCTTAGATCAAATGGTTGATATGTAGCAGAAAATTGTTTGCAGTCCGTCAGTATGTGTTTAACGGTCACAATATCATTACAGCTATGGCAAACGGGACGATTTCCTGAAGACATCAGATATCAGTGTGTGAGTTTGGTCTGACTGATTCGGATTCTTCTGATTAAAGTAGCCTCTCTCCGGGTCAAGAAGTTAAGGAAGAGAGGAGAAGAGGATGGATGGATATCATGAAGTGTTGCGAGTTGGACAATGTGTGTTAGGTCGTTATTAGTGGTAGCTTCTTTCGCGTTGCGGTCCGCAGTTTCGTTACCATCAATGCCGATGTGAGATCGAAGCCAGATGAGAGAGACTGTTATATCTTGAGCAACGAGAGTTTGATAGATGTCGTGTATGTTCTGGACAATTGGGTGGTCAGTGAAGATTGACTTGATTGACTGAATGGAGGAGAGGGAGTCAGTGCATATTGCAATATTTTTGTGGGGAAGTTGGATGCTTTTGAAAGCTTGAAAAATGCTTCGAAGCTCGCCTGTGTGAACGCTACACACTATAGGTAGGTCAAAAATTTCATGACTATTTGAAGAAGAATAAATGATTTTATACAAAAACAAACGCTTCATATATCACCCAAACCTTCATATTGATATAAATAAATATGTCAGAATTTGACCGGACTATTAGGATTCAATTAAAAACTGAAAATCTCTAAGAGAACAACAAAGAGCGTCGTCGAAAAAATTTTAATCCCTCAGGCTCACAAATTTATTGGTTAAAGATCGTTTTATAAGTTAACTAAACAAGATTCTAAAAATCATCATAAAAGAACTATAAATGTTACTCCGGGCACTTCTATGAAAGAGAACAAAAAGAAAGAGCTCAGAAAATACGGACGAAACGTTGGTCGGAATGAGAAAATAAATAATCCTGCCACATAAAGTAAAGAATAAAGAATAAACAATGCTTTTTTGATATAAATTACATTTAATCCGGCTCTCTATGTTCTTCTTTTGGTTTTTATATAAAAAATAAAAATAGTGCATAATTTGAAAGTTTGTCGAATAAAATCCTGTGCATTCAAAAACCGATGTTTATAATAACACCAAGCTGCACTATATATCTTTTGTGGTCTACTGTATCTCTTAGAGTGCTTTCAGACGATACGCTTTGTGGCCGGCTACTAGTGTCTGAAAAGAATCGAAAATCGCGCAGCTAAAAATACATCAATATCAATAGACGCACTCACACGAGACACAGATGAAGGAATATGTGTGTCTCTCCCCTTCTAGTGTCCAGACACTGTGTCTGTGTACGGGCCACTCGTAATACATGAACTTCAATTAGTACGTTCAAACGGGACACGCGTTTCCAAGTGTTTCCAAATAACCAATGAATATTTAAAACAATATTTGTGTTGAATTGAATCAGACACACGTGTACGACCAGTGTCTCGTGTGAAAGGTTCTTTATTACGGGACACATTTTGTGTCATGAATACTCATGAATCTTGATACTAGTGGCTGGCCACAAAGTGTCTCGTCTGAAAGCGCTCTTATCCTGGCATCTTTATTTCTTAATACTTGTTATCATTAAAACAGCTGAGAAGTATCAAAAAAGCACCAAACTTGTTTTTCGAAACCCGGTGCACACGAATTCCCGTCAGGTTCCTTAATGACCAATATAGTACACTTGAGTTCCCGTCCGACAATTGCAGGTATCTTAATCCCGCACTCGAATTGCCGTCCAGTTTATTTAATCTGTTCTGTTATCGGGACTGCAGTAAAAGTTTACCCTGACGGGTTTAGGTTAGGTTAGGTGTCTTATTATTTCTGAAATAAATGTACAAATACCTTTACCATTTAATTTATTTTATATTTCCTTAATCTCCTTAATTTTGTGTTTATCTTGTTGCGCGCAATTCGGCTCCTAATTTTGGTGTTCTTATTCGTATTCAGTTAAAAAATGACCGCCGCGCGCAACTCATCCCTGCCCAAATAAACACCTTTTAAACAGGTCAGTTTTTACCCTGACGGGAACTCGAGTGACAGCTTAGCGTACCCTAATTATGACACAGGTAGAGTGGTTATCCTGACGGGAATTCGCGTGCGTCCTCGAAGCCTGGTTGGGCTGTGTCGTTGAGGCTATTTTACAGATGGTGTTCCATGGCCTTTTGTCCTTTTCGGTGCGACTCCGATGAAATTGTCAGTCAGAAAAATGCTATAACGAGACATTTTAAGATACTAAGGGTTGTTACAACTCATTCCTTGGCGACTTTATTTCTTAATACTTGTTACTTTCATTAAAGCAGCTAAGTAGTATAAAAAAAAGCACCAAACTTTTAGTTATTTGAAACTTGATTGGGCTGGGTTGTGAAACACTAGTAGCTAAAGGTGTTGGATGTTGAAATTTATATTGTAAATATTGCAAGTACTAATTTTATTTCATAATAGGAAATTAAAAGAAGGTCAAAACTAAAAAGCAACAAACTGTTAGATGCTGTTATCTTCTTAAAAAATAAGAAATGCGGTAGAAAAAGTTTAATTTACAATAAAGCTGTAGGCGTGGTTAGTAAATATAGAGGGAAATATAAATTTGGAATATTTTGATGATGATTTCTCGAGTAGAAGAAATAAAAGTATCTATTGTATTTTTGGGTTTACTTTCGGACACTTTTTCTTGAATAGAACTTGAAGAATCTTCTCCAAATCGCGACATTTCAACCAATTTTAAAATTTGGCATACGTCACAATGACAAATGCGCAATTTTAACACTCGTTACTCCAACGAGGTAAAAGGGAAAGAAGGGAAGTTAAGCGTCTTAGAGATTTAACCAACGTCCGACGGAAGTCGCCATATTGAGAAGCCAGATTAGTGACATTAGTCATCAATTTTTGTGTCAACATAGATAACCTTAATATAGGTACTGAACTGAAATGTGTCAAATTGAAAAGCCACGTTAAAAAATAGTGATTTTCAGTATTAGAAACGTTATTTATGAGTATTATTATAAATTTAAGTTGATATTCAGTTGTACAATTAATAGTGTTATAAAATTTTTGAATGTACCAAAATCTGGTATAGTTGAAATAATACCCTTCTTGATGTGCGTCATCGATTGTTAATGTCCTTCTAACACATTACGTAGGAAGAAATGGAAAAAAAGGCAGGTCTGTGATTAATCCTAATCAAAATATCACAATATTGAACCGTTTAAATGTATTACAAACTTTAACCCTAATCTTTGACTCACAAAAATTTGATTGGTTGATGTTTAGATTACGCGCAAGCGCAACCTATCAATCTAGACTTCAAAATACTATGAAGGCGTTACTTTCGTAGCGGTAATGTGTCTTACGTCTTTTTCTACTGACAGTTCTCGTCAGGTCTGTACTTTGTTGTTTACGGTCGATAATGATTTATGAAAAGTGAATATTAATCTTATTATCTTCTGTATGTTCCTTGTGGTATATTATTCATTCTTTTTTTTTAATTTCTTGGGAAATTAAACCACAATATTTTTGAATTCTTTATTTTGTCTAGTTGTCAAATTTTTTCTGTTGTGTCAGTTAGGGATAAAAAAATTAATTTCTACCTATTTTTTCTTGACAACGGTAGCTGGAAGGCTACCGAAACGTTGAAATAAAGAATTCAAAAATATTGTGGTTTAATTTCCCAAGAAATTATAAAAAAAAAGAATGATTAATCTTATTGTTTTATTTATTTGAATAATACAAAAATATGCATAAATACACGGAAACACATCAGTATTTTGAAAGTTCTCAAGTATTATCAGTAAAAAAAGGAGGTGGTAATTATTAATTTCATAGTCGGCTGAATACGATCCTGATGATTTTATTCATCAAATTTAAGGTTAGCTATATGTCAAAATAGCAAATAAAATAAACGACATGCCGAAAACCCGGATATACGTCACAAACGATACGCACACCAAGAAGGGTATTATTTCAACTATATCAATTCTCTAACAACAAAAAGTACCACCTTAAAAAGATGCATATGAGAGCTTTTTGTTTTCCCTAATTGGATAATTCAATGTACACCTCTGGTTTGTTTACGGAAGTCGGTCATATTCAGAAGCCACTTTGGTCGATGATTCTTTATACTGTTATGTTCTCTCCTCTTTCTTTTTTACCTCGTTGCGTTACTCTAGTTACGGACCTACAGGAAAATTTTCGATAGCTAGCGGGTTCTTTTTGCGGGAAAAGATCCCGCTCTAAATGGGATTTTTAATACGTGAGGGAAATATTCGATAAAATGTTTTTATCTTTGTCTTCCATACTCATTGAGCTCCTTCATTCCTGGAAACAATTAATTAAAGACGGATTACATAAAAGCGATGTCGAAATGTTATAATTTTATGATCACTCCGTGCATAATGCCTACATTTATTAAATAATAGATCCTAGCGCTAACAAGGCACGCAACATTTCTTAAACATTTCCTTTTAGAGACCTATAAATATCTCTGTTAGCATCATTATTTTATATACATCAACATACAAACACGGTTTACGACTATGTAGATAACGTTGTTATTTCTAAAAACAAGAGATCAAAGATATTCTTTGAAGTTATTTTTACTACGTACACATAAGATGTTTTTGTAGGCAGGTACTATTAACTTTTAGCCACATTTAATGAATTGCTAATAAGTCTATAACGGTGCCTACCTATGCTAATATTGTTGGTAGATAAGTAGAAAGTGCGGATATTGTCAAAGGAATTCGAATGAACATTATAATAACATTGGAAATGTATTGTTAAAAGGAAACACGTGCATTTTGAATAAATTCCTTGCTTGATAGACTTGTTCACAAGTGCTATTTCATTCCAAGCCTGGACAACCTGAAAATTGTGATTTTAGGCACATTCGATTTAAAAGGGCATGAAAAAAAAAGTTTGAGAGGAAAATTAGGACGGGCAATAATTGCAAAAGGTATACTGGCAAGTTTATCTGAAGCCGTGAAAGGAATGCAGTCGATATTGCCACGTTTAATTATGAAAAAGCTAAACTGCTAAGTATGTAGTGATAATAATTAGAAAAGGAACTTCATTATTAACAATATTAACAATATGATTAAACGTTAATTATTCACTGTGCTTGTTTCCTAGGATTTTTTCTATTAACATTATTTTTCCAATTTATGAATATTAAAAGATGAGCACTTTTCCAAATTTGTTATTGGCTTTTTCAAGCTCTGGCAGCGTTGTACGGAACCACAATTACCACACCCTCCCGATTACATAATTGGTGATTTTTATTGAAAGGCCTGACCAGCTGACTTCTTATTGGCAAGCGCGTGCGTGTGTTCTTTCCTCTCACTTCGTCAATCGACTGATATTGATTCATCCAGTGACGTTGTACTGTACGCCATTTGTACTTTTATGACAGATACCGCCATGTTTCCTCGTCTTTTACCAATGCCTCGTAGTTTCAGATAAGCTTGCCAAACTACATGAAGCATCAAGTAAAACAGATAAGTTCGGTTTTATTGCGAATATCTCGAAAACTATTAGATATATACCCGAAATTTGAAGAAAGATCATTGATGAGCAGATTTGATGGAAAAGGGATATTTTGGTCAGATTCAGGTCGTCTGTAGTTATTTAATTAAGCAATAAGTTCATTACCCAAAGAGAATTTTATAAGGATCAGACAGTTTTCTTTCTTCGTTATTCAACGTCGGTCTATTTCTGCGACTGATGCTAATCACCGACCCGGGAGAATACTACCCCTAACCGAAAATTTTGCCGAACCCACTAGTGTTCCAACCAGTGGTATGGACCATTATCTATGCACTCGGACCTCGTTTTCACGTCATATCTACATTAAACCTCGTGCTCATAAGTCTAATACCTGCGAGCTGTGGTATGCTACTTCACTTTAGAGGTCTAAAGTGTTCCGATGCAACTTTTACAACAATCCAAGTACTAACCGAGCTCCACACTGCTTCGCGGTAATTATTGCATCAGGGGCGTTCCACTACAGTACTGAATCGACGCCCGATCAAACAGTTGCTATATATCTTCAATGTTTTTCTAAAGGTGCTTCTAAGCGGGCAATATTTTTAGTGCAATATGTAGCTGCAACACAGTGGCTGACAACATTGCCAGCAATAACAGCCAGACTAGGTAATATATTGACATTTTCAGTGTGTCCCGGCCATATAGCTACACATGTTTTTTTGGTGTTGCCTATGCATTTAATTGGTTGCAGCAAGAGTTGCCGCGAGATCTCGTTGATTTAACGGGTACTGTTATTCAGTCCCCACTGCATTTTTTCGATAAAACGGTAATAGGGGAAAATGTTAATGACGTAATTTGTGACGCAATAAATTATAAAACAGGATCTCTTTCGGTTGCTGCACCTAGGAGTATGATTACTGGCGGTTATAGAAATTTAATTGACAGGAGTGACATTGGAAAATAGAAATTTGATTGAAATTTTAATATAATATCAAAGATAATTCATCATTTCATGTATAATATCCAAGGAGCTAGTAACTGCGAAAAAGTGTTTATTTACATTCTAAAAAGCTGGAAAAACTCCTGAACGATGCAACGTTACTTGTGATGACATAACTACGAGAAGGTATCAAAAAAATCGTCAATTATAGTTAAAACTTAAGAAAACATTTTTTGAACAACCGAAACAATGAAACTTTGTAACTCGTCACTTTTTATTGAGGTTATGTTTATTTATTATTGTTGTGAAGTTAATTCTATCCGGTTAACCGGTTGATTTTCGCGAGAGATCATGAACGATAAAAACCTTTAAAATTTCTTTGGTGGGGGTGTAACCGACTTCAAATCAACGGTATCTCACGAAAAAATACTTAAAGTGACTAATACTTGGTCGAATGGAAATATTATTGAGTTTATTAATGAAATACATTCACATCCTGAGTAGAATGTGGAAACCTGAATTTATAAAGACAGAAATGCCAAAAAAAAAGATGGACGGGCAGAAAATTTAGAACTTATGCGAAGAATGAGGTGAAAAAGAAGAAAACCGGTAGTGCTGGCGGTAAACTAGTGAAATGGTAACTTCAACTTATTTCTAGACTAAGGTAATCTAAAGTTACACGCCAAAGGTCGAATCCACAATATACTCTATACTCTCCTTTTTCTTTAACTTTGTGTTTAAAACTCGGTTTAAAACAATATAAGTCGCTGCGATGCGAATGATTTCGTCAGCCATTCTTGCACGTTTGTGTTGCCCGTCTACGAAACAAATTATTTTCATTAATGGGCCAAAGGTTGTCCGGTGAAAGAAATTCGTCACGACGACGTACTTGGAAAGGGTGAATATGGGAATATATTTCTATCAAGTCTTTCATGCTTTATGTCACCGAGCAAAAATACTTTTTTAGGTTATTATTGTGAGAAATTCGAAGATTAGAATGACTAATACCTACTTTATTCAATAACTTTATTAACAAAGTACATAACAGTCGGAGAAATCCAACGAGTTCTTCTGTTTTTCTTTATTACTCGCACTTGAAATGTATAAAACAAAAAGTAACTAGATTTGGGCACGTCGTAAATTGTAAATTGTCACAATAATTTTAAACTGTCTCAAACGTTATATCCCAATATAGTTTGCAAATCTATGTCGTTGACAGCAATTAGGTTCAAAAGACAAAACTAGAAGTATACTCCTATTCTAACCTAGTTCATGATAAGTGGTACATGCCTGAGGTACTGGATACTTAAATCAATTATTGAGTGTTGATAGACCACCAAGTTTTTGTTTTTTTCAACTTTTCTTTCAAACAAGCCGTTGCGGCGCGAATGATTTCGTCGACAGCCTGTTATTTTTTATTGATGCATTTAAAATATCACCAATATGACAGCCACATATTGCAGTGGGAATAATGCCCGTTTAGAAGCCCTTCAGGATGTATTAATCTTGAGGTATATTGTCAATGTTTTTTTATACCAAGTTTAACATTGCGCCGACTTAACTTGGCAACATAGCCAACAGCTATAAAAATTACTATTTACAAAGTAAAAGTTGTTTGGTTGGGATAGAATTTTGAAAAATCAACACAATGTTTATTCATTATGTGTTAGAATCCCGACTGGACTATTATAAATAGAGATAAGTCGAAAGGTACTGAAAAGGCGAGAAACTACGTACAGTGTGTATTTATTAATAGTAAATAAGTTGTGTCAATATTTAACTACAAAAATATTTTTGGTTTTGTTGGAATTACTTACTATCTGTGGTCATAAACAGAAAAGATTTTTCAATGTATGAAGTATGAGGTAAAATATGTATGTGGTAATTACCTACTTCTATGGGTGTGTCAATTATCAAACAACCCTGATTTAGCACCAAATCAATTTTTCTTGTTCCAAGAAGTCGCAATGCACCAAAAAACTAACTCACATCCAATAAATTTCATTTGAAAAATTTAAGTGAAACACATAACCCTATATTTCAAGAAGTAGCACAAATCCTTTCCACAATTCATACTCAAGATTAACAATAACACTATAAAAAAAATCAAGAATCAAAATAGAAAAAGAGTCCAGAATTTTAATCATAACAATAATCCAAATAAAAGGCCAGTTCATTCAAAAGGTAACTACTTTATGGAAATCCCAGTTGAACGCAAGAAATCTCGCCGAAGCAATTAACGCCCACCCCATACCGATGCCGAGATACTCATTGGGTATTCAGAAGTGGACAAAAACAGAACTGAAAGATATTCAAAGAATCACCATGATAACCAAACACAAATGTCACTACTCGACATCATATATTATCGGGACAACACTACCAAGGAAAGGAGGTGGACATAGTTCATTTACATAACAAACAAAAATCTGATCTCCAAGAATTCTTCATTGGCAAAGCTCAATCATCTGAAATGCATGAGCAAAAGCAGATGAAAACTATTTCCTTCAAATCTTGTAAGCCCTGATAAGAAACTTGAAATCGTTACAAACTCTGACAAACAGGCTGAGTGAGCCCAGAAAGCACTTCATGATCGACATCATCACGACCTCAATCAACCTTATACCGACAAGAAAGCATCAAAAAATAAGTGGCTCTCTGATGGAACATTGTTTCCATAAATAGGATTTATGATGGCAATTCAAGACCAAGTAATTAATACCAACAATTACAAGAAATTTGTCATAAGAGATCCAAACATCGTTTCGGACAAGTGCAGAAGGTGTCAACAAACAACAGAAACGACACAACATATTACGTTTAGTCCAAGAGCCCCAGCCAAAAAAGCTGCTGGGTTCTGAAAAAAATGTACGGGAACAGGTATTTTCTTCTTTAAATATGTTCAGGGGTGTCCCCTGAATGTAAATCAAAGTTGGCGTCATGGGGGTGGCTTCACTTCAGTCGCCATCTTAAAAAACACGTTTTATTAAATATCTCGCGAACCGCGCATCGTGCGACAAAAATTGTATCTATCATTATTGTAGATAATAATATTTGCCATCTTTTTTATTCAAAACTTTTTTTTGTATAACGCATAGGTTTTCAATTATAGCGCTCCAAACTTTTTTCTATATGGTTTTTGCTGGATTTTTAGTGAATGGTCAATAATAAATTGAAAATGGTGGTAATTGAATTGTAGAGCATGAAATTTTCTATAAATTTCATTGGAAACGTTTTCCCGTAGCATTTATAGTTTAGGAGCTATTACGCTGTAAATCAGATTATAACGAGATTTTATAATGCTGCATATTCATCATGCACTAGGGTCGTTCCCTCGCCTGTTTGTTACTAAGCGTTAAAAAAAAATTTAGAGCGATATAATTAAAAACCTATGCGTTATACAAAAAAAAGTTTCAGATAAAAAAGATGGCAGATATTATTATCTACAATAATGATCCACACAATTTTTGTCGTACGATGCGCGGTTCGCGAGATATGCAATAAAACGTGTTTTTTAAGAAAGCGGCTGAAGTAAAGCTCCCCCCATGACGCCAACTTGGATTTACATTCAGGGGACACCCCTGAACATAATTTAGATTAGTTCACACCTACACGCCTTATTGCAAGTACCATCCGCATTCGGTCCTGGAGAATGCTGATTTTAGACTATAATACGATAGGTCAATTATCACCGATAGACGAGTGACGAATAACCAGCCAGATATTGTAGTTGTGGATGAAAAAGCTAACTTGGTTCTCCTAGTGGATGTTGCTGAGCCATATAACAACAATATTTCAGACAAATACAACGAGAAAACTGCATATAAATCAAAATAAATATAAATAGGCAATAAAATGAAAAACCAAATGAAATTTATGCAAATAATGATGATAAAGAACAAGAACAATGGATCAAAACAATAACAGTGAATACGTTTTTTTCAACTCGAATAAGCATATTATTATTGATAATGAAGTTGAAATCTTTCCAATCCAATCCAATTTTTTGTTCCGTGAATGCATAATAAGATGGTACATACATTTCTCATTTCTTCAGGTACTCAAATAGGCATTCATTAGTTGTTATGCCATTTCTATCTCTTTTTCATCAATTGATATATTTATTACGTGCTTGATATAACCGTACGATCGTACCATTTGATTAATTGTATTTCTTCATATTAACTCAAAATGCTGTATGAATCATTGGAAGTAATGCTGTCTAATGTGTAATTCAAACCAGTCAAAATACAGATACCAAATATACCAAAAAATAGGAAAATATACAAAAAACTTTGACATGTATGTATGTATGAATTTTGGGGTGACATTCACTGACACCTAAAAGATTTATTGTGCCCACTTGCTTCTACTTAGTTTCTGATGAGAGTCTCAGAAACTAGTAGCTCCTCTAGTCCTATTTCCCGCAGGAATTCAAGGATATCTGCAAACTTCAACATAGGTAAATGCTCCTCTTCTACCTAGTAATCTCCCAGGTGCTGTGCTCTAGGATTATGAAGTGCTATGCAGTTTGAAAGTATATGGATGGAGGTTTCATTTCCATGTCACAAAATCTACCTTCTTCATTCTCGACTATTTTGAGATTTTTCAGGTTCCCATTTAGGCGACAATGTCCTGTTAGGATCCCTGTTAAAACTCTTAGCGCAGTTCTACTTTGTCACCCAGAAGAACCTTTGATTTTCTAAGCCATACTAGATCTCACCAATGGTCAGATTTCTTCTTTTTCTCGGCTTCACATATTTCTTCCAATATTACATTCTAGCTGACTCCGCAAAAGGCTCGGCAAAAGGGTTCCGATCCCCAAAAGAGTATTTCAGTCCCCCTCTTTGCTAGTTCATCTGCTATTTCATTTCATTTATTGAAGAGACACTCACACACTATAATAAACTTAATTTATCTTCAACTCTTAAATATTGCACTATTTCTATCAATTCACTATCCGTTCACTCACTGTATATTGAAACTGTTTACCGATACTGAAAAAATTATTCAACCCACTCAAAAACACGCTTATATATACTCCTTCGTAACTTTAGAACCTTCTTGAATTTACCACCTCTGCGTATACGGAGCTTCCAGAATAGTCGGGAATAAACGATTGCATTACTCTGTTATGGAATCCTCTAGAAAGGTCGCATTCGCCAAACTTTGTAGTTCACGACAGGACCGACTTTTGAATCACTGAGTTCGTAACACTATTTTTAGTGTTCATATGATTGGTTTTCCGGCAAGGTAGGTGAGAAATAAATTTTCATCTTTCTTGCAAGATGACAATCGTCAGTCCGCCACATAAATTTTTTGATATCCACTCTCAATTATTAAAATGTTTGGCATTTTCTTTTAGTTTCTAGTCAATATAATCCATATTTTACAATTTATTCAAAATTCCCATATTTTGCCAAACACTTCTAGTGGTGCGTTAATTTTTTGGAGCACTGTATACACAACGTTTAAATTGAATAGTACTATTTGGTCGTGATGTATTTTCCATTTAAATTTTATCAATACAACAATTTTTATAATAATGGTCTTTATATAACAATAAAAAGTCCAAAGTATCTTAACGAAAGCAAAACAAAACAGACTTTATCACGATCCGAGAGCTTTTACTTTACAAGTAAATTATATTTTTTATGCTACCCTGCCGAGTACCTGTTCCATTGTTCTAGTAACTGATCTTATCTTGCCTGTATCTGTTCATGTATCTCTTGTAGCTTAAGTGAACTACAATTTCAGCGAATATCCTGATTGTTTCTTAAGGGTATCAACCAATCACATTTATCTTTGGCACGTATCTGATGAAACAGTAACGAACAATATATTTATACCGAAAAAAGTATTTCTTTTCGAAAATATTATTTAATTATAAAATGAAATATAAACGAGGAGGTTTTATGAAGTTTAATTCAGTCAGTAGAATGCTGGAAGCTGGAATTTGAAGACTGCAAAGAATGTACTCTAAAAGGAAGTTTGACTAAAATTTCAATTATTAAAAATGTGCTATAAATCAGAAGTATAATATACATTGCATGAAAGCGACTTGTACTGAAAAACATGTTTTTTTATCACAAACAAACACTAACGAATTTAAAATACCAGGAAATTCAAGTTATTCAATGCTTTTGGTAGTGACGTATAACAGTATAATTCGTACTGCGCTTGCGTGTATGTGACAAGCAATGATTGTGTATTGGGAAAAGTAGAATTCGATAGATGGCGCTCTGAAATGTCAATGTCATTTTGGCAACGAGTAAAACAAATCAGCTGCCGTATAAGCCATTTGATATTTAAGTGGTTTTATTTTGCTGCTTTAGTTATTTTCAGTGTGTGTTTTGTGAAACTTTTGCTTTTTCTTTGATTGTGATTCTGTATTTTGTGTTGTTAAACTAAATTTTGACTCCAAATATTCTTATTTTTGGAGTAATAGGTATGGTTGATATTTGTGAAAAGTACAACAAGCGTTTAATTAACTGTTTAGTTGTAGGACTGATTTCGTTTTTTTTTTTTATTTTTGATATAGTCATATCCACAAAAGTTGCAGGGGAGGTACGTTTGTATTCAGTAATATTTTAAATCTTCAATACCGACTTATTTTCTCTTTGTTTCAGTTTCACTCGAGTTTTCACTATTTTTTATTGGAAAAATTTGGTTTCGATTGAAACATTTTTCCATTACTATGTAGCAAACTCTTCGCGTTTACAGAATCTGAGAACTCTTGAACTAATATTATTTTGTATGGATGGAATTTATTTTGTTTGCAAAATATCATTGTACCTGGATATTTGTCTGGTACTCAAATGTGGATCTTCTTCTAACAGAACACAAATATTCGAGCAAATATCAGAAGATATGATTCCAGTTTATACAGTTTTTCTGCGTTCTGATTTGAATAAATCTTCTACTGAGCCATAATTTACTGACAGTTGCTATTGTTATGAGATTTCGGTTATCACAAGTTTCTTATTGACTTCTTAGCATTCCACCCTATATCAGAGAAAATTCAATTTTCTGTTCTCCAGATATAGGATCCATTGTGATTTCCAGTAAACGTCAACAATATAGTAAATACAATAGCCTTTCTGGTGTGCGTCATCGTTGGTGACGTATATCCGGGTTTTGGATGTATGTCGTTTATTTTATTTGCCATTTTGACATATAGCTAACCTTAAATTTGATAAATAAAATCATCAGGATCGTATTAGGCCAAATTAAAAAAAAATGCTATGGAATTAATAATTACCAGCTTCCTTTCCTCACTGAAAATACTAAAGGCTGATGTTTTCACATGTATCTTGGCATATTTTTGTATTATTTAAATAAATATAACAATAAGATTAATATTCACTTCTCATAAGAAAATAGCAATTGACGTAAACAACAAAGTACAGACCTGACGAGAACTGTCAGTGGGACATTAGAAAAAGACGTAAGACACATTGCCGCTACAAAAGGTACGCCTACTTCCTAGTTTGAATGCTGTAATTACTCCTGATTAATACGTCGCGCTTGCGCGTCATCTAAACATCAACTAATCAATTTTTTCACGTCAAAGATTAGGGTTAACGTTTGTAATACATTTAAACGGTTCATTATTGTGATATTTTGATTAGGATTAATCACAGACCTGCCTGTTTTCAATTTTTTTCAACGTCATGTGTTAGAAGGACACTAACAATCGATGACGCACACCAAGTAGGTTATTATACAGCGTGTCCACGGATGGAGTATCCTATAGGTGAAAAATTTATAAATATTAATTTAGTGAAAAATGTTATTCCCGATAAAAAGTTTTGGTTGTTCTGAAATCCCATAAAATAAAATAAAATTCAAGTTTTTCAAAACCCGTCTCATTTTTTGGCCAGTTTTATGAAAACCTGGAGTCTACATTTTTTACATTTCTTCACATATTGGCTAATATCTCGGAAACCTCAAGGTTTGCAAGGTTCTAGTCTACGCCATTCGATTCAGAATTGAATTTTCTGTAAAAACAGGAATTTTCCATACATCCACACCGAAACTTATACTAATTCGCGGAGACTCAAAATTTTCAAAATTCCTCGCCAAAGTTGTTATTGTAGCAGTCATTCCACGGGGTTACTTCGAAATAATGGCATCTGAGTATTTCTTGAAAATTTCATCATCTTTTCGGAAAAAAGAATAATCTGACAATAGTGTGAATACCACCATAATATCGTCCGTATCGCAAAATCCTGGCACATCAAAATCACACAAAAATCATCCAATCAATTATTGAGACAATTGAGGCGTTCCATACTTAAAACTCACACTGTATGTGTATGAGCTTCATACACTGCTTGGAAACAAAAACGTTTTAACTTCGAACAATCAAGGAGACGCATCGATCTTACCGATTTCAGTGAACACATTAGTTTAATCATCACATTTGCTGGTTGAGTTACTTGATCAACCATCGTTATTAATATTGCACGAGATCAACCAGTCTTTCATGTTGCCGAGCTTACAAACATCTGCACCAAATTGAATCTGATGGATTTGTGTTGTAGCAACTGAAATTTATTTGCACGCTCGTTTTAAAATAAAATTTATTCGCTAAGGAATTGTTTTATGTAGGCCAGCGGTAAAATGCGGATGATTTCTTGCCAATTTACGGCAAATATTTAGTAATTTAAAAGTACGTCTATAAAATTGGCCTGAGGTCTGCATAACCTAAGAATTAAGTGCTTTTCATGTGTTTATTAATTTAGTTTAATCATTGCTTAAAAAACAACAAAGAAAATGTGTGCATTTAACCACATAAATCTACGGGATGTTTTAACAAACCCTTGTTTCATCAACTAAAGTTAATGGGTGAAGGAGAGAAAAAGCTTTTAATAGAAATAGGCACTGTTCATGAAAGTTTAGTGAGGAAGGCAGACTGCAGACGGCAACTTCAAAACTGCAACCGAGTGTGATCAAGGCAAAGCAAAATGCAACGACAGACTGGCAGTTATAAGGGAGTGCCAGGATAAGATGTCGAAGAAGTTCTTAAATATTTTTTTTGAGGTGGGAAGAAGATGATGACTTTTTGCTTCTTCATAACAGGCAAATAAAGTTCATTTATTAACAAATAGTTAAGAGTAATGTGGATTCCCAGCAGTTTTTAATAATTACTAACTCTCTAAGCTCCATCGATAGTATCCAGCACATGTATCCCTCAAACTCCTTGGTACAAATGTAGTTAAAAACGAGCTTTTCCAGCTACAAGAGGTACAAAAATCTGTTAAATTCATGTGGGTACCATCTCACGTTGGAATTCCCGGGATCGAACAGGCAGACACAGAAGCAAAGGAATCAATCCAGGACCTCAATTCTCTCACAGTCTCAAAGGTTTCTGTTTTGGATGCAAAAAACTTCTTTAAACATTCAGTCTATAAATACTGGCAAGACCGTTGGACTGAACCAAGCTCTAAGCTCCGCAGAATAAAGAAATACGTGGGCCCCTGGAGATCATTCCCGATGAAAAGAAGAGAGCAAATGATCTTATCGCGCCTCAGAATTGGACATACAAGATTCTTCCATGACTATCTTATGTCCCACTCCCCGGCACCAGTGTGCGACAGCTGCAATCAGCCTCTGACAGTAAGTCACGTGCTATTGGAATGTGAAAAGTTCCGGCTACAGATGCAAATCCATAACATCCCCGATCAAATAGGAGAGGCACTTGGTGAAAACTGTGATGTGCCTCAGCTAATGGACTTTTTGAAATCCATTCAAATAATAAATAAAATTTGACGATCTACTTTTATAGTTTAATATTACAGTAAATTCAGAAATAATGTAATTTGATTTAGGTTAATACCATGTCTCACTCACTTCTTTAACTAATGTTTATTTGTAATTTTTGTTGAGCGCTAATAATCCTCTAGGGATTGATGCGCATTATATGTATAATAAAAAAAAATAGTAAAGATGAAGGTAGTTACCCATTACTGATGGAAAAATTATTGTCAAGTGAAGTAGTGTTGTTTAAATGAAACACAAATTATTCAAATTGTTCTTTTCAACGACTGGAAAACTTATTTTTTTATCGTGTTAAGATTCATTCGGTTTTATACAAATAGCCTTTGAATACATTGTTCTCTTTTTTTTAATACAACTGTACATTAGGATGCTTTTTTGCGAATATATTTTTCTCGGTCTCATAAAGAGATTTTGTTGGAAAAACCCTCGTAAATACCAAAAAAAACTAGTCGGGGATAGAAAACTAGCCAAGATACAATATATCTGACTATTTATACCCTTCCATCTTTATAAAAAAGTGATTAGTTGAAAAAGTAGTGATGTATAATCGAAGAACGATATTTTCACGTGATTTTCAATGAAGATTTGAGATTACAAATATCTAAATATCTACATAAATATTGATGATAGCGACTAAGTGCTAGGTACTTTTTTTTTGAAAATAAAATTTCCTACAGGTTTTTCATCTACATTTCCTCTGCAGCTCTTGTCATATACGAGATAAATACGAAAAAACGCGCGAATTTCATAGAACAATTAGATTTAGTGGCCCGTACTACCGGTGTGAGTTACGACTTTGCCGAAATGGGCACTTTTGTAGAACGCTCAAATATTCGTCTGTGGTGAAAGCGACGCCGCAGAATTATAGAAGTTTACAAAAAAATCAGAGTTTTCGTGTATTTTCAATGGGAAATCTTTACTCGCCTTTGTATGGCAATTAATTTTAATATTAAGGGCTCAAGCTTTCAGGGAATTTTTTTTGGGTATTTCTAACAAAATTTCACGATAGGAACGAAAAATAATCGTCTAAAAAAGCACCCTACTCTACATGTTGTTTTACATTTTATTGTACAGTAATTCATAGTCCAAGAAAAAATAATTTCGAGTAGAAGTTTTAAATATTTATATAATTGACAATGTGTCTATAAGCGAAGCATACATGTGACTATGTTCCAACACATCAGAAAGGGGTTGGGAAAAATAGATTAGGTGTATTTTGAAATAACGCAAAATCCATTGAAGGTACGGAAAAAATTTCAAGCAAGAATTGTAGAGCTTTAAATTTTACACCGAAATGTATTTTCTAACTTTTTCCCCAAATGACATTGGAGTTGCTAAGAGTTTTTTTTTCCTTTCCTTTCCTTTTTTTTCCTTGTAGAAGTCTTCTGGAGTAGGTAATTTGGGGTCTACCATACAGTTTCTGCCTTCTGTGGTCCAGCGACTCACAGTTGCATAGTATATGCAGAGTTGTTTCGGTATCCTTTTTGCATCTTCTGCATGTAAGGTCTCCGTTGTACAGCCCTATCTTGTTTAGGTGCTCCTTTGTGGGAAAGTGTCCCGTAAGTAGCCCCGTTATGGTGCGTAGTTTGTTCCCGCTCATTGAGAGCAGTTCTTTCGCTACTTTTTCTGATGGTTCTTTTATGAATTTTTTCCCATGTATTCGCCTGGTCGTATTCTTCCAGTGTTTATTGTGTTGTTCTTTCTACCACCCTTTTAACCATGACCTCGTTAAGCATTCCCGTACTAGCCGAGATGTCACCCTATAGCTCTGAAGTGCTTTAAGGGCGGCTTGACTGTCACTGTAGATCCTGATCTGCCTGTTGTTGTAGGCTCTCATATTATTAGCCCTTGCACATGCAAGTATTGCATAGACCTCTGCTTGAAATACAGAAGCGTATTTCCCAAGCGAGACGATCCCTTCATATTTGCTCGTCTTGCTGTATATGCCCGCTCCGGTGCCGAGTTTATTTTTTGATCCGTCTGTATACCAGATCAGTTCATTCGCTCTACTAAGTGGTGGTGCGTTCTCTTCCTCAAGCTCCTTTTGATCTTTGATGACAATCTCGAAGTTCTTGCGAAAGATATATTTGGTGGTCATGTGGTCTGTTGGCATTTTGAAAATGTCATCATCCACATGCCTTATCTCTGTGTGTCCTCTCCCATGTGCCACGTCATGATCTGATGCTTTTTCCAGTCGGGTTAGTGCGCCCTTGCTTCGCACATTATGACACAATGTAGCGGAGGAAGGTCTAGCATTGTCTCCAGCGCCGCTGTAGGAGTAGTCCTCATTGCCCCTGTGATGCCAATGCATAAAAATCTTTGGATCTTGCTTAGTTTTAGCATAGCAGAGGATTGTCTGATCTTTGGCCACCATACCAGAGATGCATATGTGATTCTGGGAATGACAACCATTTTGTACAGCCAGTATACCATGCTGGGTCTAAGTCCCCATTTAGTGCCGTAAGTGCGTCTGGCAACCATTAAGGTCACCTCTGCTTTCTTGATCACGTGCTGGAGTTGTCGGTTCCAAGTTAAGTCTGGGTCTAGGATAACCCCAAGATATTTTACTTCATCCGACAATCGTATTGGTTCACCTTGAAGCGTCAGAGGGCCAAGTTGCTAAGAGTATATAAGGAGGGGGTTTCTCAATTTCCCAAATGACATTCGGGTGCCTAAGAGTGAAGGGGTGGTTTTTAAAGAAATTATAGATGTAGAGGTATTTGTAGTTACATGTATGTTTTGTTTGTAAACACTTCAAAGATAATAATATAAATATTCGGAACCTCTACTCAAAATTATAATCTAATGGACCATTTCTTGGCCTACTAAACAAGTCTAGTTGAAGGTACCTAATATCGACAGCTGATTAATTGCTTACAAAAATGTGCACTTTGAACTCACGTTTCACTCAGAATGTGACGACTGACTCAGATTTTGTTTAATGCTTGTAGTTGAATTAGGAGTTGAGTTAATCACAGTCTATACTCTAAGTTTCTAAGATTTCCCATCCTTCGCCGACCAACCAGAGCAAATTGACCCTGTATCGCTTTTTTCTGATGTGAAGTGACCCGAAAATGCTTTGAAACATACCACGTAAAACTTGAAACAACTTTTTCTCGACTTTTCCGTTTTCCATGAACAAAACTACTAATACAAATACCTAAGAATGAGTTTGGTTTATAATTTTTTGCTCGTCAGCTTTTTTGCTTGGTAATTATGTATCTACAGCTTCTTTTACTAGTGTTGACTGTTGATTTTTAACACGCTTCACTTGTATGCATGTTTCTTTGTTTGTAGCAGACTCCTTTGGACTCGATTTTAACCCACTTTTAACGGAAATATTCAATTCAAACTTTGTACACTTGATAAGGACCGATGACAAAATAATATAGTAGTAAAATATAGGGTGTTTCATTTATTTCGCAAACTTTAAAGGCGATTTTCATCAACGCTCAGATTATTTCGAAATTTTGGATACTAGTCCAGGACTGATGAATATACAATAATGAAGTAAAATATAAAGTGTTCCAATAACTGGTGAAAAACTGTAAAGGATCTCTTAACATGCTGGTAAGAGACAACAAAGTTTCTCTAATATGGTTGCCGGCACATGATGGGGTTGCTAAAGAAGTAGCACTCGTCCAGGCTGTTGATACTGAGTAGGAGAAATTTGAAGACTGTTACCAACCTGGTAATTTGAACTCTATGATGAAACACCTACCCACATGCTCTGCTCCTGTGAGAACTCACAAGGACTTAGACGAAAGCACTTTGGAGAGGAAATAATACAACCCTCACAACTACTTACGATCCCTCCAGTTGAACTGGTGGCCTATATAGAAGATACGAAGCTTCTGGAATGGAAGTAGGTAGATAACGTGGGTAAAGGTACAAAGATCCAGTTCAAGTGCCTGGGCTATTAAGCACAACCCAAACGTATGAATAAATGAATGAAGGTGTTCCAATTAAAAAAAAAACATAACTTTGATATAGCAAACACACCTTACAGACGAGCTGAAAAGTAAAAAATAATTCCTAATATAAGAAAACTGATGTCATTATGGAAATTACATGGAGAGCTCGATATCAATTGTTATTATTTTTTACTTCATTCGGAAATGCAGAGTTAGTGTATGGATATAAACGTAGTACAAAGCACCCCACGCTTTTACCAAAAATGATATTAACTTTCTACTGGACAAAATTTTTCACTTTTTTTATCGCATTTCTAAGTTTTAAGCACTAATTCATTTTTACAATCTCACCTCTCATATTGAGGCGTTCTGTATAGTGTAGTATATTTTTAAGAAATGTCTATAAGTTGCACATCTCCGGACGAAACTAGTATTTTATTATTTCCGAGATAAAGGAGAGCCGTTTCGTGTTTTTCATCTTCTAACACCGATTCTCTTTTAAGAAGCAATATATTTGGCGTGTTGGTATTCCACGAACATAGCCTAACGCGTTGCCTCTAACTGGCCGACGATAAATACGACTATTAAGAGAAATTCTCGAGATATAACTGTATTAGAAGATTCTTGTAATGTGTGATGTGTGTTTGTGCGTATGTTTGAATTTCATTCCCTTTTTTTCTCACTGGTAGAGAAGTGAACAGCGAAAAAATGTTTGACTGTCAATTGAAGTTTGAAAAAAATTACAGTATCCAAGTTTTTGGTTGGGTTAAAAGAAATTATTCACTAACACATTGATGTTGCGGTTTTTATATAGATTCTGTGACATCTGGTATTAAAAATTGGCCAGTGTTATTGCGGCCTGTGTGATTTGGCACGAAGAAGTAAATAATATAGACATTTATTGGTACTTTACATGAGATAGGATATTATAGGGCATATTAATCAATGTAATATTTGAATTCTATACTGTGTAAATGTATGCGTACTATCAGTTTTTGAAGATTTTTGAACTTTAAATTCAAATTCTCTTCTCCTTTTCTCCCTTTTTGACAGATTGATTTTTTTATTTACAAATATACAGTTTCCTGTAAAAATTGTCATATTTTAGTCAAGCGTGTTATCAATAGACATCAAAGATAATATTTTAATACTATAGTGTCTGCCGGAGCACAAAGACCAAGGAGTAACTGTTACTTCTTAGTGAAAGGCTCGGTGAAAGGTCTATGATCTTTGAAAAGTAATTTTCAAAATTTTTGGGCGTTATAATAGCATATATATGGCCACTTTAAGACAATAATCATTTTATAGGGTCGATTTTTCAATAATTTTCTACCAGAAAAAAAAAAAAATACTATTTGATGGGTTGAAGTATGTAGTTTTCAACAATATATACATCTGTTATATTAAAAACATTTAGATGATATATTTTTTAAATTTTTTTTCAAGAGCAACAAATTCCTTACTTTTGGCCATCAGTCCGACATTAGTTCTTTACTTATGGCCACTAATTTTCAGGATAAATGCATATTTGTTTATTAAATTGGATGGTGTTATGTTATAGGTAGGTACCTTACAAAAGCAATAAAAAAGGTAGGGTAAAAAAATGTAACCTAAATTAAAAAGTTTAATGTAATTTAACAATTGAAATTTGTTACTTTTCATAGACATTAACACTCCCTGGAAATTTTATAACAAATTTTCTACTTTGTTCTACGAGATCATAATTGGGTTACAGTCCTAAAATATCAGATCTAGGAACTGTGGAAATGTCATTTTCAATGTACTTACTCAAACATGGTTTTTTCCTTATTTATGCTTTTCAAACACTGTATTTTTTTCTATTTCATTTGCAATTTTATATTTTACTTTTGGCCACCATATGGCCATAACTCAAGAATCTTTAATTTTTCATTTCTGCTAATGGCTACCTTGATATTTATTTTAGGGAATTAAAAAAAATTATTTGCATAAAAATATCTTGGGTTTTGATATCTACTTAACTTCTGGAACTTCAAATATTTAGAAAAAAACCTTGGTGAAACTAAAATTTGTCAGGATGTTTACTGATAAGTTCTTAGCAATAACAATAGGCAAATGCCTGTACGTATTACACACTTTAACTGTTTATTTCACTGCTCACACCAACCTTTGTTTTTTAACTGTAAACTCACCCAAATATATTGGAACATGCATATTCATCTCCCCTCACCGATAATTTTGCTTACATTGTTGAAAAACGCCTAATATTATTTCTTAAAGAAACAAGTGGCCATAAGTAGGGTAGTGGCCATAAGCAGTGCCACGACCCTACCTTTGAGGTCTAGATTTATTTTTCTTATCTCCTTTCAAAAATTGAGAACTTCCCGAGTCGCCATTTCATTTTTTTAATATATGAAATGAAAATTTCAATTGATATTCAACAAAGTACATGATTATAGTTATCTACAGTCGCAGGACGGAAGAGCGTGTAAAGCAATTGTCGAAACTGCGAAAACCTCTAATAAATTGTAGATATGCAGCAAGAAAACGTGGGCTGCCCCCCCCCCCCCCAATATACAGGGTCAAAAGAGCACAAATTGAGCGGCGACAAATATACCATTTCCGGTTAAACCGGAAATGTATATCAACTTTGTTAGTTTAAATAGAACATACTGTATATTTTCACATTTTTGAATTCCTTGTGAAATTCTGAATAAAGTGAAACTTTCTATTCAAATTTTTAATAAATAATTGAGGATTTCATCAATAATTTATCGTCTCGATATTCTCGCATCCATCAGTTCCATTTGTAACGGCTCTTGAAAGTGTATGAGCAATTTCATTTAAAAATATTAAACCGTTAAGGTGATATTTAGGAGGTTCCATACTTTATACTAACTCTGTGTATAAATGATTACAATATAATTTTAATTTTTTTATAACATCACAAATTATTTAAACAAAGCAAAATCTAAATAATTCATAATTGGGCTTTTTGAAAAGTTTTCTATTGAATTTTGTTGGTCCAGGCGGAAATTTTATGTTAATTCCGACCTCCATATATTTTTAGACATTTCATAAAAAAACTAAAGTCTTTTATGTGAAAGTTCAGTTCGGGAATGATGTTTTAATAAAAGTGGATTCACGAAAATCGAAAGGGCTTCACTATGGCGAAGACGCAGGTATGAATAGTTAATTTAATTACGAATTTTCGAGGAAGTCGGCCATTCAAATCGTATAACTACGGAGAAAATAACTAAGAAACTGAAAACTCCGCGCTACGTAAATCATAAAACTGGGGTAATAATTTTGAAAGTTGTTAGTAAAATATAGAATCGCTGAATATTCATTGGGATGTTTCCCTTCAGTTCGTGTTTTTCTTTGCTACTTAATTCATTAAATTCTTGAAGGAACAAAATTTTAATAAATCCAAATAACATCGCAATCAGTATATTAGCTTCCGACTCCTCCGTGTAACTTCTATTGGCTTTTTTTTATCAATTTTTGCATAAAAAAAAGTTCACAGGAAATATATATAAATTAATTGAGTTGATGTTTGGCCGATTCGAACACATCAAGCGAACTAAAAAATATATATTATCGACTAACCAGTCACAATTTGTGTTATTCACGGGTTTTTGAACTTTCCGCATCGATATCGAGTTAATGACTTATAAAATGATATGCGCATGTATTCAATAAAAACATAAATTTTACAAAACAAATCGAATGTAATCATTTACTAGAAAATGCAATTTAAAGTAAGTAACATTTTAAAAACAACAAAATAATTTCAAAACCTTGAACAAATTCATAAAAAAAGGTGAGGATTTTGCAATGAATTTCAAATGGATTATACTTTTATAAAAATACTGAGAAAGGGGCTTGTAGTACGAAACTTGGTTTGCACATATAGTCATGTGTAACACAGTGTTGTATGACACTTTTCTAGTGGCACCTTTTTGTATGTCATGGGTGTTCAAACCAGACAGCTTCCAATGATGACAGTGGCACACTAACAAGTCAACTAGGTCCTCACCTAAGTATTACTCCCGATCCGACGTCTACTGCTACTACTCAATAATTTTTATGATCTCGGTCAGGACATTGGACAAATTGGTAATAAATTCAATATTCGAACCAGCTTTAAATCTAACAATACTTTGAGATCTATCTTAACAAAAACAAAACCAAAAAATGAAGAACAATCTTCAAAAAATTGCATATATCAGATATCTTGTGAATGCGACAAATTCTATTTAGGTGAAATACCTAGACCATTAAAAGTCCGAATAAGTGAACATAAAAAATATATTAAAGATAGGGAGTTCTTTAAGTCAGGTATTTGTAAACATGCTTGGGTAGTGGGGCATAAAATTCAATGGGATTCGACAAAAATAATATTGAAAGAGTCCAATAATAAAAGACGAAAAATCAAAGAAAGTGCTATAATACAACAAAATGCAGATAAATGTGTAGCTAGTATTTCAGCCGAATGTAGTCAAATTTGGTTACCAATGTTAGAAGGAGAAATTTCCACTAATCAATTACCTGCGTTATCAGGATGGTATCATAAGTTTTTATCCAGGTTTTCTCATGATTTATCATTGGAATAGTTGTTAATCGATACACATTACAATATCACCAAACTGAGTTATACATGTTTTGAAAACAAAAATATTCATACAGAAAAAAGTAACAACAAACTCGTTTTATTAACAACATTTCCAAAATAAGCGGAAAAAAGCGCTATCCCAATAAAAACCGTTCCTGGAACGTGCACTTCACTGGATTCCATTTCTAGTAGACTATCATATCGTTAGAATGTCAAAAAAAAAAATATTTTATTTCACATTTTACCAGAGGTGTAATCTACTATGAATGGGCCTTAATAAAATTTGACAACAAAGTTTTGTAGTCTTAAACTTTAAAATATTATTAATTGTCTAGTTCTAATATTTTTTTCGTTGTGTCGGATAGCGACCAAAAATTATTTTATTACTATTAATCTTGACAACGGTAGCTGGAACGCTACCGAAACGTCGAAATAAAAAACATTATTGTGGTTTGATTCCCAAAAAATAAGAGAAAAAAAAATGGACAAAACTTATTAAATTATTGTATTGTCATCGTTTTTCAATAACCTAACCTGACCTTTTAATTCAATCTGACTGAAATACTAAGCAGCTGATAAATTTTCTGCGAATAAATTAGAAAATAATATAATTAGAAAATATTGACATAATTTTTCTGGATTTGACTAGTAATTACTAGGGGTGAGAAGCCGGAACAAATTTTAAGAAACTTCCACATACTTCCATACGAAATATCCACATAATTCCACACTCTGTTTTCAAGTTATTTGACAATGTAAGAACCCATGCAACATTTTTGTAATGCAACACGTTTCTATAACAAGCATTTCATCTGATTTCTGTATGGTATTTTCATCTTTGCATACCTACTTAGTTGTCACAAAACTGTCAGATTATATTAAAAGTTAATAAATTGTAGAAGGTAGTTTCAATCGTGCTTTGATAAAAATCCCAATTTCTATTGAGAATATTAGTTTAACAAGACATATATAAATACTTATTTATAATATAAATGATATGGATACTGACAGATACTCCGCCAGAGATATTGGAAAAAGCTGCAATAGTATCTTTAGATTTGTGGCCGGAAATTTCAAGAAAAAAGTATGAATACGAAAAATTTATAGAGTAGAGTAGAAATACAAAAATAAAATCTTTTTCGAAAAGTGTATTTTTGGTATATCTTGAAAAGTTGTCAAAAAAATTAAAGGCGTCTACACTTTGGTCACAGTTTGTGCAGTTGTAGAAAAAGCTCAAGAAAAAGTATAGTGTGCAACATGTGGGGAAAGTATTTTTCTCACTCGTGTGTTTACTTCCACACACAACTTTCCCCACTTGTTGCACAATATACTATTTTCTACTAAATTTTCTACTTTTCCGCACTAGTGCGGAAAAGTAAATATTTCAAGTTTTGGGAGAGTATAATGACATTTGAATACTTAAAATATATATTGGTATTATTTTAGCTTACCAAATGACTGAAAAATTAATAAATTTATTATAATTCTGCTATAATTTTTAATAAAAAGAAAACTTATTTTTTAATCATTTTTAATGGCTCTGGTATAAACCTCATCGAGTGAATGTCAAATAATAATAATTAATTTGGTGATATGTATTTAATAAAAAATGTTTCTTTATGTTAACTTTTGGGGTTTTTTGCATGCTAGTAGAAAAAATAGTGTACCTAACACGTGCGTAAAGTGATTTTTCCGCACGCGATTGCTGGTCGAACCCGCTAAAGCGTCGTTCGGCTATCTGCAATAGCGTGCGGAAAAGTATCACTTTCCGCACTATTTTCTAGATTATGACTAGTAATTATTATTATATTTGTATTCCAATATTTTAAATGGAACAAAACATTATGGAGTTGATTATAGTATTTGGATAATTGCACAAATTTTAACAGACAAGGTAAGATGACTAAGATGTTAAAATTTCAAAAGAAACAATCCAAGATGAATCGCAATGAAATCATGTCCTTCTAAACCTCGTTCTAAACTAAACAAACCGAAATAATCATTAATCAAAAAGGATCAGTTGTAATGGTAGAATAATTGTGCATGATGTCAAAATATTCAATAAAAAAGAAAAAATAGTGAAGTTTTTTGGGAAATTACTAGATAGTACTTACACTAAACTGTGAAACCATGTAAAATGGCATATTCATCTTTTGGACAAAAACCATAACTTGCCGCTAATTTATCATCATAATTAGAAATTGGTCGCACGTTGTTTTTTTTTTAATCCATAACTTTATTCATAAATATGACGCATTACTTTGTACGATTTGATTATGATTTATCCAGTACAGAATTATGCTTTTGGACGGATAATATCTACCTTACACTTATATAAATACGCCGAAACCGGTCTTTAAGTCATATCGTCCTTTCTAATTGCAAACTACCTAAAATGGTTGGTTCTATTTTGCAGATATACCAACCCCGTTGAACTTTGAAGTGTTATTAAATGTTTTTCGTGACATATAGCCAAGGAAGTAGTTGTTGCATTTTAGTGAACAGTCTGTGTTCTTTTATTTTCAAAGGCGTTATAAATGTATTAAACTATTACCTTTGACATCTTAAGTTATTTTTATTTCTCCATTTCAGTATCGTTCTAGCTACAGTTATCAAGAATAATTAAATTACCTCGAAAATTGTAAAATTGGTAAGATTGAGGTTTAATTTCACAAAAAGACGAATATCGTGATATATCACAAGGAGCATACATACCAAATTTATACATTAGAAAATTAAATAATTGTCGTCATTGTAAGTAAGCACGACAAAACAATAAGTAACGAGAATGGAATGGTGGTCGGTTTTCAAGATTATTTTTTGGTTGAAAAGGTCCGAAAATGTATTTTCATGTAGTCGGTTTTTATTCCTTGATATTGATATTTCAGATACCTACTACCTGCTTACATCTGTTACTTAACAACTTTCTCCATTGTAGTTTGTATTTTGCTTTTTAACCAGTTACCATTTCAATTTAATTACATTATAACAAAACAAAAACACAAACACATAAAGCTTACCGCCTGTATACAATTACATCATTATTAGTGTATAATTTGCGTTATCATTATGTTATTTGTTCTTTAAATTATAAAAAGACATCGAACACTACGCAAAACTGAATTGTAAAGCTTTTTTTCAGAGATCTAAAATGCTCATTATATCGTATTTTAACACTTCCTCGTGTTTGTCCAACATACACTACGTATAATATAATGTAAATACAAGTCGACTTTCTTGACATATATGATAAATTATTATTAATATTGTCATTTCCTACATTTGAAATTTTTGTTTACTAAGTAATTAATGATTTAATTATTCCTTTTTCACCCTTATAGGACTTAAAATTTAAATACCATCATTGGTTTGCGTTAAGCACTTGTTTATCTAGATCCTTCATTAAAAAAATGACAACTGTGTCAAAATTCCTTTGTAGAAGCCTCCAGAAACACAAATCTATAAGCCTTATCAAATTTCAGCTGTAAATAAAGACTTGAAATTACATTCCATCCAACTAAAGAAAACGACAGGGTAACTTTGTACCAGTGCTTCAGCGCATGAGGAAGTAGATGTCCATCCCTTAAGTCCTTTTTGTTCCCAACCCTAAATAAGAATAGTAACTACAATTCTGTTCCAGAAGGTTTTCCTGAAGAATCTGATAACAAAGCATTATAGTCAGAAACAATACCTGGTTCTTTTGGAACTAAGTGCAATGAGGCGAACAAAATATAGTCAACACTAGTCAGTAACAATTTAACCTAATCATCAGACGAAATGCATCTACCGATGAAGGCCAAAATCAAAGCTGAAACGAAGATCAATAGGATAAAACGAACAATGAACAAAAACGAACTACAGTTGAAGATATAAAACATATCGTTAACCTCCACTATAAGAAGACGTTGTTTCTTTGTTAGCTGTTCCTATATGGAATATTTTTTATTGATTCAACAATTTTTCTATTCTTACCTTTAACAGAAGAACAAGTGGTCAACAAAACCAACAAGATCGAATGTATTAAATCCATAGCTGCCATCTCCGACAATAAAACCACTAAACACAATACATATATTCAATATTCTACCACTGAATGAAAAAACAACCACTTTCACACTATATGTAAAATCCTATAAGAATATTCACATTCAACACACTTTTGAATTTTTTTTTCAGTGATTGTACACAAAAACACTATTTTTTTTTAATTGAAAGTTTTGGTCTTTTTTAAGGGGGTTGCGGATTTGAAATTACGCGGCTGCGATGTTTTCCGTACGCAAACGCAACGACGGCACACACTACATCCAAGAGTTAATGTACAACTGAGTGAACTTGGGTTTCTGAAGCCATCTGTCCCACTCGCCGTGCAGCGCAGTTGAATATACTCTCTTGTATGGCCGATGGGCCGTAGGATGAAATCTAGTTCAGAAGAAAAATATCAACTGGTTCTGATTTATTTTATATTTATATTTATTTATATTTTATCAAATGTATTTAATGAAAATTTATATTCAAAGTTAAACAATAAGAACTAAAATTTATTTACAGTCTATATATACCGAAAAAAGCTATTTTCAGAACGATTCTTTGTACTTTCGGGACGATCTTGGATATCTATGTAGAGCCTTATCAATGCCATGAACTTTGTTTTATTATAATGACAGCGCTTGTCATGTAACATTGACGTGTGTCTTCTAACTTTTCAAATTAACAAAATTGAAATCAGTTGTGACAGTGAGACTGAAATGACCACATGAGATTGGTGAATCTTCTACAGCGGTATACATTCGTCAACAATTCATTTAAAAAATTCAGTAATTATGATTTTTTTTGTACCATTTTCCTGAATTTCCTAAATTTTTTAATGCATTATCATCGATTTTCCACGTAAACAACTACTAAAAAGTCGTTTTTTACCAAATTTCTCTAATTAACATCGATAAATTGAGGCGACAATGTCCCGTTAGGATCCCTGTCAAAACTCTTAGCGCAGT
>CAJUYI010000207.1:202517-224305 GCA_910591695.1 Galerucella pusilla | reverse complement strand
CGAGATGTAACACAAGATATCAGGTAGGTATAATCCTACCGTCGAGTTGTCCACCGAAGTTCCTGGGAGGATTAACGATTTAAAAATAAAGTCTAATGACTAATGACCTCAACAATTTTATATAAATTAGGTTTTAGATCAAAACATCCATAAACTTATAACAATTTCTACATACAAAAATAAAGATGAGGCCTTTCTCACTAATGTTTAAGATCAAAACATCTATATGTAAGTAAATAAAAACAAATATGCGCCTAAATACAATTTATTATTAGTGGTGCTGGGTATTCCCTCAATAAATACGGCTTATGTGTAGTTTCGTAATGATCCACCCCGATGGTGAGTATAATCCCCAATAAAGGCAGAGACGGATTAACTCAGGTAGTCGTAGTACAACTCGGTAGTCCCTATTTATATAATGGTGATAGGCTCCAATCGAAACTGTTTTTTAATTTTTAAGGTATACTTTCCGCATATGGTATGGCTTTAGCAGATGTCGTTCACGAAACTCAAGAGCCTAGTGCCAAAGTCTATTGCTCGGATAATTTTCCATATTTTGATGATCGGTTGTCTGCATTGGAAGAACGGTGTAAAGCAGAACTGTTACAACAAGGTTTTGATGAGAATCATATCATTTTAGAACCGTATTTGCATTTGAGGTATGATGGTACTGATTGTGCACTTATGTGCGCACCATTTAAATCACAAAATGCTAGTCCAAAACGTGGAGATTTCATGAAAAGTTTCATAGACCGTTATCAGAAGGAATTTGGTTTTGTTATTCAAGAAAGAGTAGTTATTGTAGATGATATTCGCGTGAGTAGTAAATATATTCGGCCTGGCATTGTCATTTCTCCTTCTAATAAGCTTTGTTTTACGTGCAGTGCATTTGTGCAGTTGATAGTTTATTATTTTAGGTGAGAGGCGTTGGGAGAACTGATTTAGAAGAGGAAGAAACAATTGAAATATTGACCTCTTCTGCTCAGCCCAAATCTACCACCAAAGTATATTTTGAAGGTGGCTACCAAAAAACTAACGTTTACCTACTCAAAGAATTAAAAGCACAACAATGTTTGCAAGGTCCCGCTATTATTATGGATGAATTAAGCACCATATTAATCGAACCAGATTGCACTGCAACCATTACAAAATTTGGTGATATTAAAATTACAATTGGATCAGGAAAATTGAAGAAAATTGGTCGAGAATTGGATTCCATTCAATTGAGTATTTTTAGCCATCGGTTTATGAGTATAGCAGAACAAATGGGAAGGTAATTGAAGTGAAGTGAGGTAGAAAAATCTACCTAACCTCAAATTTTTCCGATATGAAATAATAGATTTGTTCCCGTAGCAAGTTCCTAACTGTTATGTACATATTGAGTCTGCGCAGTATTAGAGTTCAGGCTCTGCTGGAACGCTTATTAGATACTGCGCAGACTCAATATGTCCATAACAGTTAGGAACTTGCTACGGGAACAAACCCTTTATGTCCATAATTAAAAACATATCCATTCTTAATTCATTCATAATAACATCGATCAACCAAGTTTGTTTATTTTTTCCCAGGATTCTACAACGTACCTCAATTTCTACCAATATAAAAGAAAGATTAGATTTTTCTTGCGCTGTTTTTGGAGCCGATGGCGGATTGGTTTCGAATGCTCCGCATATTCCGGTCCATTTGGGAGCGATGCAAGAAGCAGTACAATACCAGATGAAGACTAGAGAAAAGTTTAACGAAGGAGACGTTATCCTTTCTAATCATCCTTCGGCTGGTGGTTCGCATTTACCAGATCTAACTGTCATCACACCAGTATTCTATAAGTAAGTTCTTTTTTCATTTCTAGTCGAAATAGAGATCAACTTTTGAAAATCGCTGTTTAAATTTTCAAATTTAACAATTATTTGGCAAGATATATTATCAGAGTCAGAGTCAATGGGAAATGCATTTTCTGAAGACAAAGAAGCACCACGACCAGGAATTGAAAGAATATGTTAACTGTGATGAGTATATGGTAGAATTTTTTTGAAATGTAGGTTAGGTTAGGTTAGGTTTGTGGCGAGTTGGTCTATAAGGCACTCCACTGCGACTGGCAAGAGTCCATTGTGGCTCACACCTATTCAGATTCCACCAAACAAATTCAGCTTCTTAACAAAGCCGATTAGTTTGGAGACGTTCTTCGAAGGATGTATAAAGCCTTTGAATGAACCAATCCTGGTAAATTATGTCAGAAGTCTAAAGCTCTTCTTGCTGTCCAGGTATTCAGTGTTTGTTTGGAAAAACTTATTGGTTGTGGTCCCCTCCACCCTCCCTTGCAACAGAGTCTGCCTTCTCGTTTCCTTTCATGCCAGAACGACCAGGGATCCAGACCAGCAATACTTTATTGAGGAAAGTCTTTTTTGGCAGTCTAAAACCAATTACGACGTTACACGGTGAGAGCTAAGTGCTTTCAAAGCCGCTGGGCGGTCCGAGAAAATTTTTATTGTTCTACTTATGAGATTGGCTTGCTCCACTCTCTCCACACATGAAACAATGGCGTAAATTTCCGCCTGGAATACGGATTGCTCTTAATAGTTCATCCTTACGGAGGACCCATTCATCTCTATTTGGAATTAGGACGGTATAAGGCAGGTCATAGTTTACTGTTGGAGGCATTATGTCAGAGGTCATTCCCAGAGGACTGTGACTGTGACTTGTCCACTAGCATTCTGCTTCGCTCTGTATAAGCCTGATTTGTGCATTTAAAAATATGCACAATTCTGTATGTTGTCCTCTCTTTCCAAATATATATGGAGAGTAGGTAGGTCCAGAAGGATTTCCATGGCTACTGACGATGTGGAGCTGATAGCACCAGTAATTGCTTGGGTCGTTCGCTGTAAAGCTTTTGTCCACCAGGCAATAGCTCCATATGTGACCATTGGTCTAATGATCATCACATATATCCAATAGATGTTTGGGTTCCAAGCCCCAAGATTTTCCACAGATCGTGCGACATGTCCACAAGGATAGTCTGGCCTTATAGATAACTTTTTCCAAGTGAGCGTTCCAAGTAAGTTTCATATCTAGGATAATCCCCAAAAATGTTACTTCCGCTGCAAATGGAATAACCTCACCATTGTAGGAAAGTGGTGGAAGCTCCTCCAACTTTCTTCTCCTAGTGAAGGGAACTATTACAGTTTTGCCAGTGCTAACAGATATCTGTTCCCTCTGACACCAACTATGGAGATGTATCTTAATACTTTTTATTCATTATTTTCAGAAAAAGTGCCGAACCAGTATTTTTCGTGGCGAGCAGAGGTCACCACGCCGATATTGGAGGCATAACACCAGGGTCAATGCCGCCTCACTCTACAAGTCTTGATCAAGAAGGAGCAGCATTCAAATCGTTTCTACTAGTTGAACAAAGCGTTTTCCAAGAAGAAGAATTCGTTAAAGCGATCAAAAGTGCCGGAGGACGAAACCTTTCTGATAATATTTCAGACGTAAGAGCCCAAGTTGCAGCTAATAAGAAGGGTATAGATTTGGTGTGTGAGCTTATTGACCAGTATGATTTAGGTAATAAGTAATATCATAGTTTGTAAGATGGGTTAATATTTTCTAATTTCCTTGTATAAATAGCATATTTTGTTTTGAAAAAAGAATATATAGTTTGTTCAGCCATCCTTTGCCGTTGCGTCATACATTGTCCAGCTTGCTCTCCCATTCATGAAATGGATGAGACGGAATCATGACGTCATTAACGCATTTCTTATCTAAGGTCGACATAAATTTCATCTGTCACTTTTGACAGTTCAGTTGCCATATTTTGAAAACAATTCTTAACATTTGTCATTGATTATAATTTTGAGGTTAAGTGTAAAATAAGATTCAACTAATATGGGCCATTCGCACCGATTATCCTAAAATGTCATATTTAGCTAAGTGACACTTATAATTCATGTGGAACTTCGTTCGCGCCGTACTTCCCTTAACTAAGTGGGAGGTTCCATTTGACAACGCCGCAATTCTTAAAATCTTTTTTTGAAAAAGAAGATCTTTTCAGGAATTAACGGAAGTCGTTTGATCCAGTTTAATCTATGCGTTTGATATTAGTTGGTGTCATCTTTGGTTTTGACGTTTTGATAAGTATTTTTTCTTCCGAGTCATTTTAGTAGTTTGAATATGAGCGGAGAAAAATGATGTGGAATAAATTTCACAACATGTTTAAAAACATTCTTATTAGATATTATTAGCAAGTATAAAAATGTCATAGAAAATAAACAATTTAAATTTCTCCAAGAAAATTGAGAGCAGTTTCCTTCGTTATTCTGAATCTAAGAAAAAACGTCTAAGGAAGGAATGTATTAAAATAATCTTTTATTATATATAACTGCCGTATTCAATAATTATACCTATCAATCATTTCTAAATCGTCATCATCTTCTAACATTTCCATTTCGAGAAGACAAATCAAAGCACAATTTACTCAAATCTAAACTGTCATAAATCAACTTCAAAATTAGTATTTCGAGGTTAAGTGGAACTTTAAGCCGTGGATATTCCGAGCTTAGTTAAGGTATCCTTAAAGTCGCGTTAAGGGTGCCTTTAAATACGGTGCGAACGACTAAGTGACACTTAGGGCCAGTTGTATGAAGCATAGTTAACCTAATGTCTATGGTTAACCCATGATCACAGCTATTAGAGTGTTGTACGAAACGTAGTCAAGAATTATTTTGGTTAACTCATGAGTTAACTATGCATTTCACTGACCACCAAAAATGGTGGTTTAACTAAAGTTCATGGAATAAACGTCAAATTCTGATGCGACATATCTTATAATTGACTGTCATAATACTATAATTTTACAACTTTTTATTGTTTACAATGGAAAACTTGAATTATTTTGAAGAATTAACGGATGATGAGGATTTTCTAGAAATGATAAGAGAAGTAGAAGAAGGTTTATTTACTTATTTGTATACGACTTTTATACCTTATTGGAGATTTTATACTGGGTTTTAGGTTTAAGGAGAAACGTCGCATATTTCGAGCAAGAAAAAATAATTTTGAAAAGTGGACGGAAAATGAATTTTTTGATGATTCAGAATATCAAAAGGCACTGCAAGTATCTACATCATCCAATTTAATTTTTTTATATGGACCACCGCCAGTGCCTTGAGCATAACATTTTTCGTCAGCATACTTTTTCTTTACTCTTTTTTTAATATTTCTATATTTATTTAAAAGCACGACACTTGTTCGTTGTGTAGTTGCACTGATAGAATTAAATTCTTCAGCCAACTGAAGCCACAAATTATTCTTATGCCGAGAACTTTCTGCATCCGTTGTTTTCTTACACTCTATAACGTTTTTATACTTAGAAACTAGAGAAATCAACGTCGATTCTTCAAATGCACTATAATTTGGAGTACCTACGCTTGTTTTCTTTATCTGCCATCTTTCTTTCCACTTCAAAGAGAACACACAAAAAAGTTTTTAACGCTGATATTGATATTTAACGCCCAGCACGCTTTTGATCATTGACTGTCATCACACTGTCATTGGTTAACGATTTCACAGTATACAAAAACTATGACGATTTTCCAAGATAGTACCAACAATATTGATAAAATGCTCGAATGTTACTAGAGATTCGGATAACCAACATGAAAATATTAATTTGACCGTGGTTCAACTGACCACAACACGAACACCTTTCGTACAACGATTGATTGATTTGACTATGGTCAACATGTGAACCTGGTTCAGTTGATCAATTGGTTAACTACGTTACATACAACTGGCCCTTAACGTTTAAGTGTAACCGGTGCGAATGGCCCTATAAGACAAACGTAAAACAGCAGGATACGTCACCGATTTTGACGTAACGGCAAAGGATGGTTGAACAAACTCTACCTATGCAATGTGATATATGGAATGGGAATGTCAAATGGCAATTAAAAAGTGTCTGTTCCCATATTTTAATAATAGTCCAGTAAATGAAGGCGCAAAATACCGTAAACATGGGCATCTGGTCCAGCAAGACATTTTTTGTTCCAATTTGCAGGTAATAGTAGGTACATTGAACCCCCAAAATGTCAGGTGCCTGAAATTTGTGGGAGGGACGGAAAATGGCTCTAGAGATCCCGAAAATCCGTTTTCCGCCGATATCTCCCGAACTACGATCCCTAGAGAATTATTGTTCAGACAAAAAATGAAGAGCAGTTCATTACTTACAAAAGTTGTCCCTACGATTTTTTTCATTACACCAAATTTTTTTGCATAAATGGTGGTTGAAAAGTTCGCAGTTTTCTGAAACCTAAAAACTGACGTTTCTAGTCCTCGGGTAACCGTTGTAACGTCTTCAGTCAGAGCTTGATCACACGCCTTAGTAGCCACAGATCCCTTCTTTCACGCGCACTTTGATTCATTAAAAAATATTGATTTTCACGCGAGTTATTAAAAAATTAGTAATTTACTTGGGGATGTTAAGCCCTCAGAGCGTGCTCTCTATAAGCCGGCCTGGAGCTCAATTTTGGGTCGGTGTTCGGGACATTTATCTCGAAAACTATTAAATTTTTCGAAAAAATGTTGGGGATCAGTTTTGTGGGTAAGGAAATGCTCTTTATTTTTCGTCTGAACAAAAATTCTGCAGTGGTCAAATCTCGTCAGATATCGCGGGAAAACGGATTTTCTGGAATTTCAGAGCCATTTCCCCACCCTTCCACAATGGTCAGGTACCTGACATTTTGGGAATTTAATGTGCCTACCATAACCTGCAAATTAAAAAAAAATTGCTCTTGCTGGACCAGTTGCCCATGTTGACACCTTCGTTTACTGGACTAAAAAATATTTTTGAGCATCTTTAGAACGGTAATTTAGATTTGTCACTCTCTCTTTCCATTTCCTTCTGTTCCTCGCCTCGTTTTCCCAGTACCTATATGTCCCAACCATCTCGCTCTCTGTGGTTTAATTATACGGGTTATACTTGGGTGCTTATATAATTCTGAGAGTTCTTTGTTTGTTCTTCTTCTGTAGATTCCATCTTCCTCAATTCCACCATCCTTTATATGGTTTTTCAAAACTCTGACATTTGGCATTTCCCATAGGGGTCTCCATACGAGGTAGGAGTACCTATATGTACCTACAGTTCGTCATGCGACTCACCCTTAATACTAAGCTTGGAATAATTTTGAAACTGTTGGCGATAGTCGACAATGATCATAGTTTTCACTACCACTACATCAACACTTTTGACTATCTTACGCTTGTTTCAATAACCACGTTATCAGAGATTGTAGGTGTTTTACCAGTCTCTGGTAGTGTTGTTGATGTAGTTATAGAGTAAGTCGTGTTCAGTGTACAAAATATTAGTAGTGTTCGAGTGATAATAATTGATGAAAAACTGAATAAATTCAATTAACCTTTTTCAGATGTGGTCCAGGCTTATATGTGTCATATTCAAAATAATGCAGAGGTTGCAGTAAGAGATATGTTGAAAGACGTAGCCAAAGAAACTAGAATGAGAATCGGAAATTCTGTGCTAACGGCAGAAGATTTTATGGATGATGGAACTAAAATTAAATTAACTGTTACTTTGGATGAGAAAAACGGATCTGCTTTCTGTGATTTCACGTAAGTATACTGAAAAATAGAATAGGAAAACTTATCCAGAGAAGAAAAAATACCACGTGTGTGGAGGACTGCTATCATCTCCCCAATAACTATTGGACGGAGTAGAATTCAATGAGACCTCTGGCGAAAAAAATTGTAACTGTCGCAACGAGTGAAATAATTCGTTTTGCATTGTTTTTGTATTATATGCAAGTCAACGTAATTACCGTAAACTCGTGCTTTATTTGTTTGATTTTGTGTCAGTGACAAGTTTAAAACTGTGTTTTTCTATTTAACTCAACTGTCATCATTTCTGAGGTAATATTCTTATATAATCAGAGATATTATGGAAGAGGTTATGTTATTCTATTTTTTGTTTTCATTGCAGAGAGAAAATAAGTCGGTATTAAAGATTTAAAATATTACTCAATACAGACGTACCTTCCCTGCAACTTTTGTAGATATAATTATATCAAAAATTAAATAAAAACACGAAATCAGACCTAAAACTAAACAGTTAATTGAACGCTTGTTGTACTTTTCACAAAATATCAACCATACCTATTGCTCCAAAAATAAAAATATTGGGAGTCAAAATTTAGTTTAACAACACAAAATACTAAAGCACAATTAAAGAAGAAGCAAAAGTTTCACAAAACACACTCTGAAAATAACTAAAACAGGTTTTCTTATGATTTATCATTGGAATAGTTGTTAATCGATACACACTTCAATACACAAAATCACCAAACTGAGTTATACATATTTTGAAAACAAAAATGATCATACACAAAAAAGTAACAACAAACGCGTTTTATTAACAGCATTTCCAAAATAAGCTAAAAAAAGCGCTATCCCAATAAAAAACCGTTCCTGGAACGTGCACTTCACTGGATTCCATTTCTAGTAGGCTATCATATCGTTAGAATATCATAAAATAAAATATTTTATTTCACATTTTACCAGAGGTGTGATCTACTATGAATGGACCTTAAAATTTGACAACAAAGTTTTGTAGTCTTAAACTTCAAAATATTATTGATTGTCTAGTTGTCATATTTTTTCGTTGTGTCAGATAGGGACCAAAAATTATTTTATCAATTTTATTGCTAGTTAATCTTGACAACGGTAGCTGGAACGCTACCGAAACGTCGAAATAAAAAATAGAAAACATTATTGTGGTTTGATTCCCAAAAGAATAAGAAAAAAAAAATAAAACCACTTAAATATCAAAGGGCTTATACGGCAGCTGATTTGTTTTATGACATTTTAGAGCGCCATCTATCGAATTCTACTTTTCCCAATAGAGGCATTGCACTTGTGGAACTGATTAAATTTAAGGAGAATATCAAGGAGGTCTCCGCAAAGGTCGTCCAACTATAGATGTGGGTAGGATGAATGTGTGAAGAATATGAAGGAGGGAAGAAAAAAAGGCACGACCTGGAAAGAAAAGGATGGAAGCTGTTAAAGACGACTTGAAACAGTTAGAAATAGAGAACTGATGAAATAGCATTGCAAGAGATCGAATGAAATCGAGAAATATAACAAAAAAGTAGAAGCTATGGGCCTAACACGCTGCTCTATATGTACCAGTTTTATAAAATAACATTGGTCTGCTGCTAGATACTAATGAATATATTGTTAAACATTTACTTCATATTTATTTTTGTGCTCATGAATTTACTTGTTCTGTTAACTTTAATGTTTTACCACTCAATTGACTTGATTCGTTTTTTTTAAGAGGCACAGGACCTGAAGTTTGGGGCAATTGTAATGCACCAAAAGCAATAACTTTATCGGCACTGATTTATTGTTTGAGATGTATGGTCGGCCATGACGTGCCACTTAACCAGGTAACAAGAAGAATTATCATTAGCTTGTGTACTATAACTCCCTTAGATTTATATCTTCATACACTCCAGTGTAGTAAAATGTTAAGTAAAATGATCTTGACAGAGGTATATATATTATACATTTATTTTTTCTACTCCTATACTTTAAGTTGTTAATTAAATGCCAATTTTCAGTTTCATAATGATACTCATTATAAGACTGGTTTTCATTATAAAACTGAAAAATTGACCAATAGAAATCTAGATTTTCAAATACCCAAGTAGGCAGACCCAATATTTTCTATAGAATGTTTGACAGTGTTTTATGACAGTTTAAATCTTTTGCGTTAGTTTTTAAAAGAAATGTCGAGCACCAGACCGAAAATACTTAATGACCTAGGAAAATACATATTTAAACTTTTTTATTTTTTTTTTCTGTTATTTAACGTCGGTCTATTTCGGCGACTGAGGTTAATCACCGACGCCGGGAGCACTCTACCCCTAACCGGAAATTTTGGCGAACCCACTAGTGGTAGCGTTCTTTAACGAGCCCAACATCCATGGACTCGGGACCTCGGTTTTACGTCTCCTCCGAAAGACGGCATATCTACATTATACCTCGTGCTCACTAGTATAATGCCTGCGAGCTGTCATATACTAGTCCGCTGCAGGCTGTACGGGCCCTATACGATGGTTTTCCCTGGCATGGTCATCACCCATCCAAGTACTAACCATGTCCGACCTTGCTTGAATGTAATTATCGCATCAAACGCGTTCCACTACAGTTCTGGGTCGTCGCCCAACTTTTTATTACCAATATTGTATACATAACATACGCTTTATGCTATCGATTCAAAAATGTGGTCCCATGGCACAGTGGGTAAAGACGATGCATAAGTTTTTTTTGGATCTTCACATTCCGGGTTCGAGTCCCGGGTAGTACATTTTTTATATATTTTTTTAAATCAAATTTCTTCGTAGAAAAAATAGTGTATGCAACTCTCATGTAATGGTTTTTAATACACTCGCATTAACCATACGAAACGAGCCAAACGTGGTTAATGATTGTGTATTAATAACCATCATAATATACTATTAAATCACTTCAGTATAGAGTAGAAAAGCTTAAAATATAATAATATGTTGTCGTTCATTATTATATACTACTTTATAGTACTCCTTTTTACCATCAAATATTAACTTTTAGGGTTGTTTGGTTCCTATTAAAATAAATATTCCAAAAGGTTCCATTCTGGATCCAAGCGACAAAGCTGCAGTAGTAGGTGGAAATGTTTTGACATCTCAACGAATTGTGGACGTAGTACTAAAAGCATTTAAAGTTTGTGCAGCTTCTCAGGGATGTATGAACAACATCACATTTGGTGACGAGACTTGGGGTTGTTACGAAACAGTTGCTGGAGGCAGTGGAGCAGTGAGTATTTTTTTTATCACGGATTATATTCATTTAATTTGACATAAAGAAAGCATATAAACAGTTAAAACCTTGGAACAAGAGATTTTCTATTTTTTAGAATCAGTTATTGTATATAGACATCTTAAATAAAGAGTTTTCCAGGGCCCAAATTGGAATGGTTGTTCAGGAGTCCATACCCATATGACCAACACCAGAATTACCGATATAGAGATTCTTGAAAGACGATATCCTTTGCATGTGCGCAAGTTTATGCTGAGGCCCAATAGTGGTGGGAATGGCAAGTTCACAGGAGGAGATGGCATATTGAGGGAACTGATGTTTAGATCAACTCTTACTCTATCAGTTCTGACAGAGAGAAGAGTATTACAACCATATGGATTGGAAGGTTAGATATTCAAATTTATAAATGAAATAGAACTGTGAAAACACTTAAGCTACTTAAACATTAAGTATGTTGTATGTGTGTATGTATGTAGGTAATCTCCCAGGTGCCGTGCTCTAGGATTCTGAAGTGCTGTGCAGTTGGAAAGTATGTGGATGGAGGTTTCTTCTTCTATGCCACAAAATCTACATTCTTCATCCTCCACTATTGGAGCTTTTTCAGGTGGCCATTCAGGCGACAATGTCCCGTTAGGATCCCTGTTGAAACTTTTAGCGCAGTTTTACTTACGCATTCATTTGATCTCAACAGGTTGTAGTCACCCAGAAGAATATTTGATTGTATAAGCCCTACTAGATCTTTCCAATGATCAGATCTTCTCTTTTTCTCGGCTTTACCTATTTCTTCTAATATTACATTGAGGCTGATTCTGCAAAAGAGTTCAGGACCCCAAAAAGGTATTTCAGTCCCCCTCTTTGCTAGTTCATCTGCTATTTCATTTCCTTCTATTCCAGTGTGGCCTGGAATCCATAGTAAGTTGTTCTCGCCTAGTTCATTGAGTTTTTCTAGGCATTCCCACACCATTTTGGAACTGATTGCACAAGAGCCCAGTGCTTTAATTGCTGTTTGACTATCCGACATTATGATAATCCTTTGTCTTCTGTATCCTTTATCAATATGGAACTGGGCGCACTTTCTTATGGCGTGGAATTCTGCTTGAAAGATACCTAGGGTTTTTCCCAAGCTTTCAGAGTGTTTGGCTCCTGGCCCGAACACTCCTATCCCAGTTTCTTCTATTGCTTTCGAGCCGTCTGTGTACCATTGAATGGCATTCATTCCAAGTCTGGTAATGGTATTTGGATCCCATTCCTTCTTGTTCCTTAATTCCGTATTAAGAATGTTAAAACTACATTTTTTCAAGGTAGCGCATCTTACTTAACAAATAATATTTTTTATCTAATTCCGCTATCAAATGTGACACTTTATGTCACTCCTTGACGTTAGGTAACGTCACATTTTTCATAACCTTCATAAGTATATCAGTTATTAAAAGTAGTTATGTAAAGACTTTACGTGTAACTGTTCAAGTTTCAACATAGAGATACCACATGAGTTTCAAAGAATAATTTATTGTAATTGAAGATTTTATTAAATATTATAAAAGCGCGGAATTAGATAAAACGTTGTACGTAAACACGTTATGAAGAGAGCGACATTGTTTGCAGAACACGCTAGCGCTCGTTTTGGCAAATATTTCGCTTGTTGAACAATATGGCTCTTTTCATAACTTATACGTAAATAACTATAGTGTGATTTATTTGAAAAATTAATAAGATTACCTTAAGTAGTCTAATAAAAATTAATATTGTATAACAAAAGTTCCGTATTTTCAAAGGTGGAGAACCAGGAAGTCGTGGCTTGAATCTTCTCATCAGAGCCGATGGTAGAATTATTAATTTGGGTCCGAAAACAGCAGTACCAGTACAGCCAGGGGTGAGTGAAATCACTTGTCACTTTTACCCCCCGTTTAAATTTCAAATGACAAGAAAAAAATCAATATAAATGTGGTGAACATAAATCTTAGGAAACTCTACTCCCAATCCCATCAGTCAAGAATCTGCCAAAAATTATAATTGTGTATCTTTTATTGAAACTTATTTTTAAACAACAATTGTTTATCTGGAAACTGGGTACACAATATAGTGTGTACCATACCTCAAAATTGCATACTATTTGTTTTGTTTCAGGATATTTTTCAACTACACACACCAGGAGGTGGAGGTTACGGTAAAAACGAAACATCAGAGATTCAAGAGGACACCGTTTCTCAAGAGACACCCTGGAATGAAGGGACTTTTGTAGAACGTGGTAGTGTTTTCCAATACAGACAAATGCAAGAAAGCGTATGAATTCAGTTTTGAAGCATTTTACAATCTTGCTCCCTTTTTGTAATACATTGTTACGTTATTCTTTGAAGTAAAATTGGTCTTAAGTATTACACGTTGTATTTAAATTTAAATATCCCGCCTTAAAAACTAGTTCCGGCACCCCTTTTTGGTGCGCTGCGATCAACGCGAGGTCCTACTGTATCTACAATGACAACTCTCGTTATATATTATTTCTCTATGGTCCGGAGATTATGAAAAGAAGCAAGGTCAAATTGTTATAAAAGAAGAAGATATAAACAGAGCCACATTAAAAAAAAGATCCTTGACAAAGAAATTCCTAATCTAAGGAGTAGATATCGGAATGATAATAAATCTGCTGTGGTCGCTATTTTATGATAATTAAATATTAAAATTTAGACCTTGGATGTATAGTAGAATACATCCACATTAAAGACCAATAAAAATGGCCTCGAATCACGAACTTAGCCTTGAATCTATACTTTCGAATAGAAGAATGAGAGAGAACTGTCAAGAAGCCTATCTTCACTTTAGTGACCTTATGTTAATGTTTGTCATTGTCACAGCAATGTTTGTTTGAGTGTCACTCATAAAGTAAACGTATTTAAATTAGTATGAATTTCCAGCTTTAGCCATTTTAAAGAAAACTTTGACTACTTTCATTCATTAATCATGGGTGTACCAGCTTTCTTTCGTTGGCTAACCAGAAAATATCCTTCAGTAATAGTTAACTGTGTGGAACATAAAGTAAGGTTAAACAATTAGAAATCCAATTATTTTTTTTATGAATTAGTTACATTGAATATTTATTATTGCAAATGTTTTAGCCCGTAGATGTAAATGGAGTTTCTATACCAGTAAAGTCTGATGAGCCAAATCCAAATGGAATCGAATTTGATAATTTGTACTTAGATATGAATGGTATTATACATCCTTGTACCCATCCAGAAAACAAACCAGCCCCAAAAAATGAAGATGAAATGATGATAGCAATTTTTGAGTGCATAGATAGGTTATTTAGAATTGTAAGGCCAAGGAAATTAATATACATGGCTATAGATGGAGTAGCGCCAAGGGCAAAAATGAACCAACAAAGATCGAGACGTTTTAGAGCTTCTAAAGAAACAGTTGAAAAGATACAAGAGATTAAAAGAATTAGGGCTGAATTGCTATTAAAAGGATGTGTTCTGCCTCCTGAAAAACCTAAAGAAGAACATTTTGATTCAAATTGTATTACTCCTGGTACACCTTTCATGGCAAGACTGTCTGAATGTTTGCATTACTATATTCTGGAAAGATTGAATAATGATCCTGGTTGGCAAGGAATAAAGGTAAACTACACATTAATGCTTTTTGACTAATCATGTTTGATTTATGCAATATTTTTAGGTTATCCTATCAGATGCTAATGTTCCAGGGGAGGGTGAGCACAAAATTATGGACTACATAAGGAAACAAAGGGCACAACCAGACCATGATCCCAATACCCACCATTGTTTATGTGGAGCTGATGCTGATCTAATTATGTTGGGTTTGGCAACACATGAACCCAATTTTACAATAATTCGTGAAGAATTTAAGCCTAATCAGCCCAGACCATGTGAAATTTGTGGTCAAGTTGGTCATGAAATGAAAGATTGTGTAGGTGGTTGTAGATCAGAGCATGAAAAACCTGCTGATGTTGCTATCGGTTCTGAAACAGACTTCATATTTGTAAGATTGAATATCTTAAAAGAATATTTAGAGAGGGAGCTGCAAATGCCCAATTTGCCTTTTAAATATGAATTTGAAAGAGTACTAGATGATTGGGTTTTCATGTGTTTTTTTGTTGGCAATGATTTTCTACCTCATTTACCTAGTCTTGAGATTAGAGAAGGAGCTATAGACAGATTAGTAGGACTTTACAAGAATTGTGTCTATAAAACTGGTGTAAGTCATATAATTTTTTCTTTAAAATAACAAGTTTTTGTATATTCCTGCCCTATATTTAAAATCTTCCTTTGCATTTTTTATTTTTAAAATTTTAGGGTTATTTGACGGACAGTGGAGAAGTGAATCTAGAGAGAGTTCAGGTGATTATGTTGGAATTGGGAAAAATGGAAGATGGCATCTTCAAGAATCGTCAACAAAACGAACTCAAGTTTAAAGCAAGAGAAAAAGCAAAAAAGAGAAGGTCTGAAGGATTTAATGAGTACAAACCAAATTGGAATTTGATAAGAGGCACTCAATTTGAACCAAAAGTATGTATTTTATATTTCACAAAATTGTAAATTAGCAGAGAAATAACTGAAAAAGTTTTATGAAGTCTCAAAATAAAAACTGGTGAATAAATAAATAAATACTTTATTTAGCACAAAGCAAGTTTACAATGTTCATTTCAGTGCACAGTTTTTATAAGTGTATAATTTAGAAAATACCTGATATAAAAATTATGTTTGTAAATACATTTTTCTTAATCTATTTTTAAAGATTCATACATTGGGAGCAGTTTTTACAGTAATAGGGAGATCATTATATTGCCTCACCCCTTTGACAAATAGTGATCGTTGTTGTATTTGTGTATTATACCTATCAATATAATTATCGTTTCCTGATCTTAAATTGTAAGACAACATGTCCTCCCTTTTCATCAAAAATTCAAGCAAATACCTTGGCATTAAATTTTTAGTTATTTTAAAAACTAAAATTAAATTTTCTTCTTGAACCAGTTGATGAATATTTAAAAATTTCAAGTTTTGTAACATATCGTTTATTTTGGTGTACCTATTGCATCTCAATATAATTCGCATCGCTTTGTTCTGCAAAATTTGTGTACAATTTATATCCTCTTCATTGCAATATATTAATAATGACATACAATAGGTGAATTGGGGATAGATAATAGTATACACTATTTGTCGAGCCCACCGTGATAATTTATTTGATATCCTGCCAAAATACCCAATCTTTTTTCCCAATTTTTTGCAGATGTAATCGACATGATAACATAAATTTAATTGCGGATTCAACTGTACCCCTAAATATTTTATTTCAGTAACCTGTTCAATAGTTTCAGAATCAATTTGTATTACAATGTTTGAGTCACTAAATGTACCAAGAACCATACACTTTGTTTTACTTATAGGGTTTAGTTTTAACTTTTTGAAGCAAAGCCAGTTTTTCAAAATATTTAATTCTTCATTTATTGTTTCTGAAATTATCTCAAAGTTGGTCCCTGATACTGACAAAACTGTATCATCTGCATAAAGATTAACATAACAATGTTTTAAGTACTTACTAATGTCGTTAATATAGAGTGATTCAGTAAGAATGTCCAATCTCTGAACTGTAGATTCTAGACCGCAAAATATGATGATTCTGCTCAACATGCCTTATGCAAATATTGCTAGTTTCCGAGTTTAAATTTAAATTTTGATTTTCGCAATAATTTTTTATGTTTTCACAATTTCTCTTTGAAAATTGGCAATTTTACGTGTTTTGGCATGAGGAATCATAATTTGCACTCTAATTTTACATTGCTAATAGAGGGCGCTAGTTACACTTGTTTGTGTTAATTAAATCAAAGTAAACTTTTTTTGGGCTAAACTTACAACTAAAATAATAAAAAAATATTAAAATGCGTTAAATTCTACAAAAAAAGTTACTCTTCTTTGATTCGTGTAACTCAATCGGTTATCGAGTTATTTGCTTCTAAAAAGTTCAATAAATTTAAATTTTTTCATAAAAAAATTTTATTATTCCTTAAATACGTAACAATAACAAATTTGTAGACAAAAATAAAAAACTTCAAAGCAAATGCTCAAAATGCCCACCATTTACTTCAATACACTTTATGATCCGCTTTCGTAAAGATCTCTTAATATTAAATAATCCTTGTCTATTATTTTTGATTACATCCGCGGCTTCTTCTATTTTCCGTCGCCTTCATTTGAGACCAAATTGAAAAATCGAAAGGATTGAAATCAGGGCCTCTTGGTGGCCAAGCAAACTCACTTCCACGACCAATTCATCGATGCGGAAACTGTCGTGCAAAAAACACATATTTTGTCTTAAAGTGAGAGGTATATCCTCTAATAATTCGTGTAAATGTTCTTGAAGAAAATCTAAATAAAGAGGTCCATTTAAATTGGTTGGCAGTTCAAAAGGACCCATTAAATACCCACATATTACACCACACCAAATGTTAACCTTAAACTCGTACTGAAAATGTGTTTCCCTCATAGCATGTGGATTTTCAGAATCCCACAAATGATTATTTTTATAATTAAATATTCATCATCTGGTAAATGTGGCCTCATCAGTAAAAAGAAATGATTCCAGAAAAACACAAACAAGTGTAACTCGCGCTCTCTATTAGCAATGTTAAATTAGAGTGCACATTATGATTCCTCATGTCAAAAAACGTAAAATTGCCAATTTTCAAAGAGAAATTGTGAAAACATAAAAAATTATTGAGAAAATCAAAATTTAAATTTAAACTTTGAACACCCCGTATCTCGGAAACTAGCAATATTTGCATAAGGCATGTTGAGCAGAATCATCATATTATTTTGAGATCTAGAATCTACAGTTCAGAGATTAGACATTCTTAATGAATCACCCTGTATACAGTATAAAGAGTACAGTACACTCCCCTGCGGAACTCCGCATTTGATTTCAACCCTCTCTGACAACTTGTTCATAATTTTGGTTGTCTGATACTTGTCTGTCAAATAGTTTTGTAACCAACTGAGGACTACCATTTACTCCATATATATAGTCTACACACATAAATTAGTTTTTTGTGATCTTTAGTTTCAAATGCACGCTTTAAATTTACGAACACACTAACAATAACATTGCCTATATCTATATATTTTTTCCACTTAGACAACACAAACTGACGCGCATTTTCACAGGAATGCTTGGTCCGAAATCCCGATTGACCTTCATAAAATATTTTGTTGTGCTCTAAGTATTCACTTAGTTGCTCATAGACAACAATCCTCAACACTTTCTCCATCACTGGAAGTAGATTTATAGGTCTAAGTTCCTCTGCCATTTTTGGATTAGTGACCTTTGTTACTGGTATTACTACCCTCTCTTTTAATTTTGTTGGTATAATCCCTGTTTCAAGAGATGTATTTATTATATTTAGTAGAGGATATCCAACAACATCAAAAACGTTTTTGAGTAGTTTTACAGTTATGACATCATCACCAAAAGCTTTATTTTACTTAATTTATTATTTGAAATTTTTTTAAACGTGTCAAGTTTACTATTCACTGTGATAGTAATTTCTTTAAATTCTGGTTCCGGAAGAGGAATACTTTCTACAATGTCGTCTATGCTATTTACAAAAAAATTATTTAACAAGTTTTGGATTTCACCTTTATTTTGATCAATTTCCAATCCTTTGTAGTTTACTTGTTTCTTAATTTTATTAATTACATCTTTGAGGGTTTGCCACATTCTTTTACTGTCGTAGCGATTTTCCTTAATTTTGTTTTTTTATAGTACTCGTTTTCTTTACTCCGCAGTAATGTAATGACTCTGTTTCTTTGTAGTTTATAAAGTAGTGTATAAAGTTTGATGTAGTAGTTGTAGTAAATTAGGGGACAAAGCATAATTGTCAGTTAGTGGAAAAATCTTGAAGGATATCTCAAAATGGTAGATTCTTGAACAGTATTATATTTCTTAATTTATATTTTTTTCGAGAATCACACTTAAATTTTAACAAACTTTCCAGGCTATTGGTACAGAATCTTCCATTTCAAATGCTAGGAAAGAAGCATTTAATATTCGCAAGGCTGGAATGCATACCCAGTCTAGAGTTGAGACGCAACTACAAACAACAAATGCTAAAACAGCACTGGAATCCATGTTCAGACCCGCAGGAAGCTCTGGTAAGCTTACAGCAATATTTTTTTAACATGGTTTTAAATTAAATAACAAGTCCAATAATTGTATATAATAAAGTTATTGTAATCTGTTACAGATAATGATCATCCTCGAGGGCAAAAGAGACCTTTAGAAAATGAAGATTCTGATGATGATCAAGCTCATGATGAAGTCAGGTTATGGGAGGACGGCTTTAAGGATAGATATTACGAATCTAAATTCGATGTTAAACCAAACCAACTGGAATTCAGGTAAAATTTGTATATTAATAATAAATATTCAAATTCATTTAGAACATTTATTTTAGATATTCAGTTGCATTACATTATGTTAGAGGATTGTGTTGGGTACTTAAATACTACTACCAAGGCTGTGCTTCATGGAAATGGTATTTTCCCTATCATTATGCCCCTTTTGCTTCGGATTTTTGTAACATAGCCGGATTGAGTACGGAATTCGAAAAAAATACAAAACCAGTAAGACAAGATTAATTTAAAAGTGAATAATTTTTTTAAATATCGATAATTTTTTACAGTTTAATCCATTGGAACAACTTATGGGTGTGTTTCCTGCTGCTAGTTGCAAACATGTACCTGAACCATGGGCAGAACTTATGTCTGATGTAGTGAGTGTTTTAAAATATTTATTATATCAAATAAACCCTAATTTAAATTGTTATCAATGGTTATTTTTGAATTGAAGACGTCTTTAGCTGCTTTGAGCTATTTTCTATAACGGGAAAATGCTTAAAACATAAAACTGAAAGGAAGGAGGATTTACCAAATAAGTTTGCCTCCAAATAGGAGGTTGCAAATTGCCAATAGTCGTTTCCGTTTTGACAGTGGCGTCCTGTTTGTATAGGGTATGGGATATGTAAAATTTTAAAATTGTAGCTTATTGAAATGTATTAAATATAAAAATATAAGCTGTCCTATGTCCCATACAAACAATATTATCTAGGAGCAATGAAAATACGAAAATAGAATAATACTCGCTTAAACTTATTTTCACCAAAAAAACTACATAAACAATCTACGTCAATCAACGTCAACTTCACAAATGAGTCATAATTTGGGTTTTGCAAATGGCGACTTCCGTCGCATTTTCTTATACAGCTAATGAATGACAAGACTCCTTCCTGTCTGTTTCATGTTTTTAGGGAAAATGTATGGTTTTGCGTCACACCGTCACCGACATGCTAATGTAATGTGATAAGTGTAATAAAACAATAGGTTTGTTCGTAGAAGTCAGAAACTATCAGAAACCGTCAAAGGCATACGCATTAAAAAAAGTGTTCGTAGAATCAATTTGACAGTTGGTGATTTAAAAATCCTGTGTTTGTAGAAAGAATTTTGCTGTTGCAGATCATTTGCCAACTATCAGAATAATTTGCTGACCGGGATCAAATTTTTAGTTTGATCTTGCGTATTGTGATACTGTAGAGAGTAACATATTTTTACTTTTTACTATTTTTCTGTTATTGTGAAAAAACACGGAAATAATAAATAATTTTGCAATGTGTGTGTCATTCTTTAGCCATCCTAATAAGAAGCCAGAGATTTTTTTTTAAATGTCTGGTATTACAACATACAAATTATTTTACTCACGTTTTATTATTTTAGAAGAGACTGACTGGTTAGATATTTCCATGTTTTTTTCACTATAATAGAAAAATAGTATAAAATTTGTCACTTTCTACAGCATCACAATACGCATTTTCTCATGTTCAAACTGAAAATTTGATCCCGTTCAGCAAATTATTCTGATAGTTGTAACTGATCCGAAACCGCAAAATTCTTTCTTCGAACAAAGAATTTTTAAATCACCAACTGCTAAATTGTTTCTACGAACGCTTTTTTTTAATGTTCATGCCTCTGACGGTTTCTGACTGTTCTACGAACAAACCTAACGAATCAGAAACGGTATGTCAGAGTTTGACAAGTTTCCAATCGATTGGAAATTCTACGAACAAACCTATTATAGTTTGGCAAGTTTCTCTGAAACTACGGGGCATCGGTAAGAGGCGAGGAAACATGGCGCCTATCTGACATAAATGTGCAAATGGCGTACGGTAGCTATTTTACCAAGTAAAACTGAAAATACAAATGTCACTGACAATACCAACGCCACTGGATAAAGAATAAATCAATATCAATAATCAATTGACGAAGTGAGAGAGAAGAACACACGCGGACGCCTGCCAATAAGAAGTCAGCTGGTCAGGCCCTTCGTTAAAAATCACCAATTATGTAGTTTGGAGGGTGTGGTCATTATGGTTTCCGCACAACGCTGCCAGAGCTTGAAGAAGCCCATAGCAAATTTGGAAAAGTTTTCATTTTTTAATATTTATAAATTGGAAAAATAATGTTAATAGACAAAATCCAAGGAAAAAAGCACATTGAAGAGTTAACGTTTAATCATATTGTTAATAATAAAAAGTCCCTTTTCTAATTATTATCACTACATACTTAGCACTTTAGCTTTTTCATAGTTAAATGTGGCAATATCGAATGATTTCAACTGCATTCCTTTCACGGCTTCAGATAAACTTGCCAAAGGATAATTTCCATTTGTCATGGGCGTATGATAACATTTCTGAAAGGGTTTCATTTATTTATATTTTAACTTTTGTCGGCAGCCCCTATTTTTTTTTGTTTATTTATAATTTTTTCTTTCAGGATTCCGATATAATCGATTTTTACCCGGAAGACTTTAAAATCGATTTGAACGGTAAAAAGTTCGCTTGGCAAGGAGTGGCT
>CAJUYI010000207.1:150689-169170 GCA_910591695.1 Galerucella pusilla | reverse complement strand
GTATAAAACTATACAATTTAGTTTGTAGTTACAAATTTAAACAAAAAACATCAGAAATACACCATTACTATAATAAAATACGATAAAATGACACATAATGTAGTAATTCACATACTGAACACCAAAATAATAGAAAAAAATGATAATAATATGAAATAATAAACATTAGCTCATTCAAAACTCTTCAATTACTTTTGAAATTATTCAATAAAACTCCAGTAAAATTATGCCCCAAATCACAATATGAATTTAATGACCGTGCAAGCCGTGAAACCGAGCAATGGTAACCATAATTGGTACTGTGAAAGGGAACTTCCAAAAGGTTGTAACTACGAGTGACTATACTGGGAATTTTAAAGGAAAAAAATGCAAGAAGTTCTGGACTGGAGATGGTGCCCGAGATCAACTTGAATAGTACAGTAAGTTCCGTGTAGGTTCTTTTATTTTCCATAGACATAATGTTAATACTGTCCATGATATAATTGTACCTATAATTTCCAACTGGGATATGCATTTTGTAAGCTAAATGCCTTAGAAATTTATATTGAACTTTTTCCAAAGAACATATATGAACCCTATAATGTGGGGACCATATTACACATGCATATTGAAGAAGAGAACAAACTAAACTATTACCTATAAATGATTGTCACAGCCTTCACCGATAAATCTTTGGAATTTCGCATTAAAAATCCTAGCATTTGATAACCCCTACTAGTGGTTATATTAATGTGTTCAATAAACGACAATTTTGTGTCGAAGAATACACCCAAATCTTTAATTAACTTAACACGCTTTATTGATTCAGTTCGGAGTCTGTAGTTATGAATAAGTGGATTTGATAACTTAGTAAAAGTAATGCAATAGCATTTATCAATATTCAGTGTCATACCAATAACAATACACCAATTTTTGACTGAATCAACATCAGATTGTAATTTACAGCAATCTTCAACACTCCTGACAGTTTTGTAAATTTTTAAGTCGTCTGCAAATAATAAATATTTTGAATGTTTAAAAATAGATCCAATATCGTTAATAAAAAGGTTAAAAAGCAACTGACCTAAATGGGACCCCTGTGGTACCCCCGAAGTGACAATTATATAGGATCAGATATATAGTTTTTTTATTTTTACGAATTGTTTTCTATTGGTTAGATAGCTATGCAACCAAGTCAAAAGCCATGATGGAAATTCCATTTTACCCAATTTGTATATAAGAATGTCATGACATACTCAATCAAAGGCCTTGCTGAAATCTGTATAAATAGAGTCAATCTGTATTCCTGACTCCATATTACTGATTATGTCATTCTGATATAATAACAGGTTGGTCACTGTTGACTTACCCGAAGTAAATCCATGCTGTTCATTAATAATGACATTCCTGCATTTCCAAGCTAAAAATTTAGTTATTAGCAACTCAAATAGTTTAGGAATTATGCTGAGCTTACTGATAGGACGGTAATTTTTTATGCTAGATTTGTCACCCGCTTTAAATATGGGAGTAACATAACTACTCTTCCATTCGCTAGGGAATGACTTCATGGCAAGAGACTGGTTGAACAGCATACTCAGAGGTACACTAAGTGTGTACACACACCTCTTAAGGAAGAACGAAGGAATTCCATCAGGTCCAGAACACAGGGTATCTTTTAAATTTAAGATTTCAGAAAATAGCTCCCCTAGATGAATATTGAATGGATTAATATCAAGTGACTTATTCACTGACAAAATGCTATCTGCTGACAACACACTAGAACTATATACCGAAGAAAAAAATGAGGCAAAAAGATTAACTATTTCTATACCATCACATGCCAAATTGTCATCAAGATACATGTTATTTGGAACACCATGATCTTTGCGTAACGAATTCACATAATTCCAGAATAATTATTGCTTATATTTTGTTCAACATGATGTAAATAAGAATTATAGACCTGGTTCTGGTTATACTATCCGAAGATAATCAAGCTCTTGGGTTATACCATACCATTTTTGAAAGGACTGAGAGGGCTCTATCATTATATATAAATAAAAGAAGAATAATGATAGATATACCCAATCTCTTTTTTGTCGATTGTTTTTCTTTAATACCTAGTAATTTTACGAAATAAATGGGCTCGCCAGTCGATTCTTCACCCCATTTTACAAATTTTCTGTGTTTTTCGAGATGAAAATGAATTTCACGACGTTTTCTTTTATGTTGTTGTCACGGTAGCTGGAACGCTACCGAAACGTCGAAGTAAAAAATAGAAAAACATTATTGTGTGGTTTGATTCCCAAAAAAATAAGAGAAAAAATAATGCCACAAGGAACGTACAAAAGATATTCACGACTTTTAACTCGATGATTTACAAAGCGAAAAATTCTTAAGCTATGTCATTGTAATTTTTTTTGGCTGTTTCATCTCAATATTCACAGTTTTGTGTTATTTATAGACTTTGCAGTTGAAAATGGTTTTTTCTAAATTTTCATCACGCTATTTTTACGTACCTATGTAAACTACTAATTTTGTGGTAAAACTGTACTGTACAAATTTTAGGTGATACATTTTCTTTAATTTTCACCAGAATAGTAAATACCAGAGATGTACGCCAGGGACAAGTGACTGGTTAGTTTTTGCCAAATTCTACGCATATGGTGTTCAGCTAAAAATAGATTCTTGTTTGTGCATAACAGATATTCAATCCTCAGTTACATCGCCATATTTAATCAAATTTAATAGTGTAGTTTGGTTTTTATCCCCAACTTAAGAATCCTATTTAAAAATTTTAAATCATCCTTTTAAATTAAGTATTACATCACTAGTATAAATTGAATTTAGGCACACATTTTGACATGGAACATAATTAGGTACCTATCATAAGATGTCACCAAAATTGAAGGAGAAAAGAAGAAGTTTTTGATTTGTTTGCATTTAGCATTGGTTTATGGAAAAAGACAATAGGTTTAAAAAATATATATATTTCAAAAATAATGAGAAATTTTGCTTATTTGTGAATGATCTTGACGACAAAAATAATTTGAAGTTTTTATAAAATACATTTTTAGCAATTTCAAACCTACATTTTCTTACTTCCATCTGTTTTAGACAAAGTAATAAGCTTTTTATTTGATGCTCTGCATTATTAGTTCAATATGGTACATAACACGATCTACCTAAATACTGGTTTTATAAAATTCAGACACAATAACACGGAACACAAATAAAAATGGAAAATAATCCTTCAACCAACCAAATACAGAGTCTTACTATATTTGTTGCTTCACCTTTAACAAGTAAAGGGCTCTGATAGATGTCAAAATAATGTCGTCGTATTATTATTTATGTCATGAACAAGATAAAACACAGAACATCAAATGATGACTATATCGACAACTTCACATTTACACTAGTGACGTATGTGCATTATAAGTTGCATAATTTCAGTAAATTTTTGTTTTCATTTTTTCCTTTTAATCAGCGGAGAAAAGATGAAATTATTTTATTTTCAGATAACCCATTTTCCACTCATTAATTTCACCTAAAAAAATATGGTGTCGAAATTTGAAGTTGAACGTCCCATTGGTGGAATCAAAAATTAAGTACAATTTTTCAAATTTCCAATACTTTCAACAGTCATTTCAGCATGTGCTAAGTTTTTATGTATTTATTCTGTCGTTTAACTGATTACATTGGATATAAAAAGTGTGTATTTAAATCAATTTCAAATATGTAACCATCCAATGCCTTAGGGTAGTTCAGTATCGGAATGAGAATTCTCAGTTGAATGCTTCGTGTGGGAGCGCGGACCACAGTGGAACTCCTCACCAGGAGTTCCTTACTGTACCCAGGGCGCCTCGTTCACTTTACATTGTTCCTGATCATCCAGATCCAACTATCCCCGGGACCTCCGAGGGTGATTCGATAGTCGATTGCTCACCGGAACAAATTCCGCTTGTTAGTGATGGACTTTACGTGTTCGAGATTTTTTTCTTTTGGTTATATTTGACTCGTAAATAATGCGGTGTGTGAAAATATGGGAGGTTAAGCTAGGTTGATAAATTAAATTATTTGACGTTATGGAAATGAAGTTTAATGTTAACTTGGGGCTGATATTGGATTTTTTTGTAACGGAAAAAGATTATGATTTTATAATATAGAAAGAAGTAAAAGTAGGATTTTTATAATATACCTACAGACAAATCCAACGTGAAATTTAAAAACAGAAAAATTGACAATGCAATGCATTTTGGTTTAATAAAAGCTGTTTATTATCATGTACTATATAGAAGACAAAATAGTTGATATATTATACACCAAGGTGGTGAAGACTATTACTATTGACCGAGCACCAAAATTATTTCGCGTGGGGCTTTGCCCCGAATGGAATAAGGTGACGCGGAATAAGGTGCGATGCTTATAAATGTCTCCACCACAATGGTGTATATACAATTTTTTCCACTACTAGCCAAAAAAGAAAAATAATTCACAAAAGCACCTCGGGAAGCGTTTACCCTGTCCTCTAACTGAGAGTTGAGCGCGAATTTTATAATGGCATTTGTATTCAAAAATTTTTAACTTGATAGGTTATTATGTTTACAAAATTATGTTGCACAAGTTTTTGTTGAACTACTGTCCTTGAAATCTCAAAATATTTGAATTTGTCCATTATTGATCTAAGTTAATAATAGAAAATTAACTACTAATAGAGAAATTCAACTTCTCAGTTGGCTAGAAGAAGCAATAATTGTCAACTTCACAGCTAGTAGTGGAAAATAATATATTAAGTATCAAGTGTCAAAATCGTTAGTTTAGTCACGAGTTTTTTGAAACGAGAGACTAAAGATGCAGGCTTTGTGACATTAAGCTAAATGTAGAAGCCTTCATGATAAATTGTTCCATAGACAAGAACAGATAAAATATAAAATAAGTTTTATCTACGACCACCTTTAAAATTAGGCATTTACGAACCAAAAAAAGTATTTGAAATCATACATTATACATACGTTAAAAAGCGTGCTCAAATGAACAAAGCTTTTTATATGTGACTTTCATTATAACACCCAAAAGCGTGTGTAAATGACCAATGATTTTTAAATGGGGTTTTCATTTTAACACTCTTTTTTAGCTACGTAATTAGTATCTTTTTGCCTTGAGTTTAGTCGTTTGTTGTATAAACTTTTGTGCTGTCAGTAAATTGGACAGTAGTGTCAGACATAGTGGACAATACTTGTTACTTTAAAAAAAGACAAATTACTCAATGTTATAATTATTAATTTAAATAATTGTCCGGAGTTATCGTCAATAAGAGAGTATGTGTTCGGTGAGTCTTGGCCTACATCTGCCGATATAAATGAGATGTCTCCTAGTGACCTGTCCACCTTCCTGGGAAGGACAGGATGGGCGATGACCTAGGAGGACAACTCCTCGGGAGGATGTACAATGGGTCACATATGTGACCTAAGTGCTGTGAGCCTACACTCACCCTCCATACTCTACATACAGATACATACAGATACAGGAATTGTCCTCATTTTACTGTAAATATGAATTTATATAATTAGAATTCGTTGTGTATATGTTTCCGTGTAAGACCGAAAGTAGTGAATGTCAACATTCGCCGGTGGATGTCGACAAATGTCAAATGCCTTGGTGAAAGTCCGAACATTTCTTAATTCTATTATACATTCGGACTTTCACCGTTATATGTCGACAAACACAAATGAGGTCCGGTGATTCTCGAACACTGCAGGTCGCGACAAGTTTTTAGACGGTTCCAGCCCCTTGTTTCAGTTAGCTTTGTCTTCGTCAGTCTAACGCAACGTTTGACAACGCTCCCTAAGTCTTTTGAAAAGTTACATGCCTTAATTGGAAGTAAACGAGAAGACAATTGTTTTTATTTTTCACAAGAAAAGTACTCTAAAATCGTTTCTGAAGTAATTCCTGCTAAAAGTAAGTGTAGTACACCTTTGGAATACAGACGTTTAAAACGTTTTGACATTTTAATAGTTAGTGATGAACTGATGAAGAAAAGTTAATTGTGCCACTAAAACCAGGAGAAACAAATATCTCAGTTGAAAGAGCCAATCAGGACATACAAAATATGTTAACTGCTTGGGTGCATGACAATGAGTCAAACAAGTGGTCAGAAGGTTTGCCGTTTGTCCAATTCGCCAAAAACACAACTTATCCCGAAGAAATACGCCAGAGTCCTTATGAAGCCCTGTTTGGCGTTAAACCAAAAAGGGGTATAACATCGTCTTCACTCCCTCGCGGGAAAATTTCAGACATTGAGAGCGAAGAACAGCTAGAAGCTTATGTTAAAACAGACATGGATAATGAAAATACCATTGGAGCTGATCCGCAACCTGGCACGTCTTCATCTCAAGCACTGACTGACCCGCAACCTGACACGTCTTCAGCTCAAGCACTGACTGATTGGCCACTTAGCACATCTTCATCTCAAGCACTGACTGAACAACACGAGCTAATTTATTTAAAAAGAGTAGCTGCAAAAAAGAATCTTTTATTTCAAGCAACAAAAATGTTGCGAACCTAAAAAAAAAGTTTCCTTCTGCACAAATTGGTGATACCGTAAGTCCCTGATGTCGACCGTGGTCGTACAGACCCTCGAAATGTGTTAGCGGTTGTTGTTGGAATAGAGGATTCAGACTTTTATAGATTAGCTAACAAAAATGGTACCTGGAAGCAGCTTTTCATCCGTAATCAATTCGTAATTTGTAAAGAAAAGTTACTTTCCATGGACGAAGTTTCAACAAAAGAAATGTCGCTAAGGGCAAGGCTATACAAGTTGTAACTGCAAAAGGAAGTGTTCCACGACTAAATGCAGCTGTAAAAGCAAGGAACTTTTGTGCAATTAAAAGTGCTACGTTAGTTTAAGTTGTTGCAATAAATAAGATATTGTTCTAATTTTTTTTATTTCATTTTATATTTTTATGTTCTACTGTTTGTTTTGAGTTCAACAAAGTCATTTTCCCATATTATTTTAATGAATAAAGACCTATGGATATTTTTTTTATTTCAAAAAAAACTCTTTTTAACATACACCATGAGTGCATCCTGAATGTCGACAATCGCCGGTGTAAGTTAGAAATAATGAAATTTTAACAATATTTCGGACATACGTCAAGCTATAGGTTGAGAATGTTGACATTCACCGGTTTGTATCTCGACATTCACCAGATTTCGGTCTTTCATGATAACATAGGTATATATTTGTTCATAAAAAATTCATTTTTATGTTTTTTAACCCACTCAGAGCAATTTATTTTTTCTTGTATCATAAATATCTAACTATTATTCGAAACGAAGCTCTGGGTAAAATATGTAATCTTATTTAATGTTATCAAAAAAATAGTGGCAAATTTTCCAAATGATCGTTATAATGACACACACAAAATATCCCTCGTTCTCCCCTATCATTTACCTTCGATTTAATATTACGTAAGTTGATTCCTCGCATTTCTCTGCTTTCATAGCTGGCTGCGATATGGATTGCCGGATTACGATTAATTGTTGCTAAGTAACCATCGGTAACGCGGGTCAAGTGGAACGGCGACGCCCTCCACTTGACTATTCGCTACTACTCGACGCCAACCGTCGCTAGCCCGAAGATATTGCATTCTTTCGACTGTTAATACGGAATTCGTAATTTGCCAACGGTGTTTCGCAATTAAGTATTATTCTGCGAGCTGCTCGAACGATTTGCAATTTGATACTGATATTGCCACTCATGTAACAATGTCTATTAGGATTGTTATTAGCATTAAAATGTTTAATTTGCTTCGTTTAATGACACAAAGACGTGAAAAAGTATAAGATTAATTTAGTTTTACCCTTTTAGTCGGAATTATAAAAGTAATTATACCCTTTGTGTATCCTCCTGGAAGTCCCTCTCAGTGCGTCAGCCAGTCTATGGTTTAAACATAGTTAATAACGTTCCCAAGATGAACTTGCCTCAGCATGGCTGGTATTATAATAGCCAAAATTCGCCGAACACGTATTAACGGATAGATGTTATATGCTTTACCGTTTCATCTTCCTGTTTACAGCCTCTATGTGAATTAGATGACATTTATTCTTATATCGATTCCAACAAACTTTGCATCTCAATCTTATTAGTTTACACTAAGGCATTTGATAAAATTAATCATCCTTTGCTTCTGTCATTATGTAATTATATGTGTTTTGATAAACAAGCGCAAGGAATGTAGCAGTCCCACCTAGATCAAAGATCTCAGAGTATTTCTAAATAAAAAATTGACGAAGAAAATGTACCTAACACTCGTGGGGTTCCGCAAGGATCCATCTTAGGTCCTTCGCTATTTTCCCTATACACCTCCCAATTTCCAAGTTACCTGAAATGTATGAAGGCTCACTATTACGCGGACGACACACAGTTGTATATGGATTTTAATGAACCAGAAGTTGAAGACGCTTGCTTGAAAATTAACAAAGGACTTGAAACTATAATAGAGATTTCAAATAAATTCAGCCTAAGTATAAATTCTTCAAAATCGAAAGTCATGCTATTTGGTCGTAGAATTGAGAAAAATAGAATAAAAGTAAAATACACTTGAAAATTAATAACGATAGTTTAATTTTATCCAACTGTGAAAAAATCTTGGACTTGTTATAGATGACTCCTTAACATTTTCCTCCCATATTTCATCAATAATTCAGAAAATATTTCGCAATTTAAAACTCTCATTTTCATAAAGACAATTATTTAATAAAACGACCAGAATTATGCTCTCACAGTTTAACCATTGTGATACCGGCCTTTACACAACTAGATCAAAATCGATTACAGCGACATCAAAATATGTGTGTTCGTTTTATTTGGGGCATTAGACGTCGAAACCCAACCTCATACTAGGAAGATTTTTGTTCATTTTATTGTGTCCAGCTTCCGGTTGCGTTACGTAAATTCTGCCGGGTCATCGTCAAGAATAGTTTTACTATACCGCTCTCAGGATAGTACAGAAATACCTTGGATAGTTTTTAGTATTTTGTTTCATCCCACCTTCTTTGAAAGCATTAAGTGTATATTCGAGCACTAGGCTTGCTACTAATGAAACTGTCACATTAGCGAAGCAGGCAAGTTCCACAATGTCTAAACTTACTTTTGCTTTGGTCCGTGACGTATTGTGACGGTATTGTTTGTAGCCTCAACAAGGGCATGGTGACATTCTAGTACTAACCCTGGTATGATATTATTCTTTATTTGTGATCTTTATAAATATAATTTCATATAATTTCATGTAATTTAGTCTAACAACCTAACAAATAATTTAGACTAACAAATTAACAAAAAAGCACAAACTAATAAAAAAGCACTGAAGTGATTTAACACTTGTGTTGTGCAATCATTTAGTAGTAAATTAAACATTAAAAAATTTAAAAATTATACATAGTTGATTTGTTTCAATAAAACTAGGGATAGTTAAAAAAAAGAAAAACATTTAGGAATAATTAAACATACTTGAGAATTGATGATAGTTGTTATAGATATATGATTTTGATAGTTTTGAAAATTGTTTATAATTATTTACTTGTTTAATAGAGGCAGGCAGCATGTTATAGGTTTTAGGTAGTGTGCAAATTAGAGATCTATGGCTGAGATTTTTATTATATCTAGGTAGGTATGCTGTGTAGTAGATTGATTCTACATCGTGTATTATAGATCGAGGATATATAGTTATGAGGCGACTGATTCTTATAAGCATAAGTACATAGGTTGCGAAGATACAGACACCTAATATTACCAAGATCTTCCGAATAAAGTAAATTTTTGGGATATAGCTTATTTTTCTTATAGATAATTTTTAATATATAATTTTGAACAGTATTTAATTTTTGCAAAGCGTTATTATATGCTCCTCCCCATATCAAAATACGAAATATCGATTCAACCAGTGACTTATAGATCATTAAAAGTATCTTCTTCGGGAGATATTCTCTCATCTGGTGAAATTTGTATATAAATTTTCTTACTTTCTTGGTTAAATAATCAATATGACTTTGCCATTTAAGATGTTGGTCAATAATAATGCCTTAGTATTTGATTTCTTTTACTTCTTTGAATTCAAATACTTCGTTAATTTGATATTTTTTTCCAGCTATTGTTATGGAGGTAAAATTTGGTCTGGTGGCTTCAGAAACAGTAAAAGCAACATAGTGTGTTTTATTGACATTTAATGATAGCTGAGATACAAATTTAGCCAGTTGGTGATATTTTTCATTCTATTTTGTAGAATCGCTTTTGTTTCATCCCAAGTATCCCCAGTAAATATAACAATTGTATCATCTGCGTATGATACTATTTTAGCCATTGCATTTATCGAAAGAAGTGAGTTTATATACATTAACCCTTTCAGACCTGATTTTTATTTTTTTGCAAAAAAATTTTTTTTTTGTTGTCGAGTGCTTTTTAATCCAACAAAATATCGTACTGTGACAAATTTTTTTTTTTTTTTTTATTAATAAAAATATTATGGTGTGTACATTATACAGTCCATTTGGACTCAACAGTTGCCGTTGTAGATTTCTATATGTACATTAGAATGTACAAAAGGTCACAAAACAATTTTTTCTACGTTATAATAAGACTTTATTTTTTATGAAAATTTACGAAACAATTGCGATTTTTTACAAGGCAAAGGTGAACTTTACATTTTTGACAAAAAATATGACTACGCTGTTTGCAACGTGCCATTTTACATCTAGTGGGTTCCTTGTTATTGTCATAGAGGGGCATATGATCAACATTATCAAACTGTACATCGGCAATGGGTCTTTTCTCTCCTCTCCTGACAGTTTTTGATGATGTTGGTGTATGATCACAAGCTGAGGTGGGTCTTCCTCTTTTTCTTACATTTTCAATAGGCCTACCTGCCATTATGAGACCATTGGTTACATCAAAGCGAAAGTGAAGAAAATCAATTACTTTATCTTTCGAAATATTTCTTAGTTGACATTCTCTTTTATATTCCAGCCATGAATTAGCTAGAGCAAAATCTATCATGTGCATTATTAATCGCAAAGTCCATTTCCGTGATTTTATGAAAATTCTATAGGTGCTAATCATTTGATCTAATAAGTCAACACCTCCCATTGAGTGATTGTATTTTGCAATTACTTCAGGCCTCGGTATATTCAAGTATTTATTAGATTTCTTGTCCCACCTTTTAGCAATATCTTCCTGTCCTTTTCCAATGAAGTTAGAAGCCATGCAAACAGTTTTATTGTCTAACCATTTTACCAGTGAAATATTATCTGCACTCCTGACTTCGTCTGTAAAACCCCTTTTTTCTCTTTTTATTTCTTTGTCAGACAGCACAGGTGGATTTTGAAATCGATATTCAGTCTTACGGTACATGCTGCCCAAATTTTTTTTTCTGTCAGAACTTTCAAAACATCATAGGATGAAAAGTAATTGTCGTAGAAGAGTTTATGATTATTTGGAGGAATTCTGTTCGCAAAATGTAAGACGACACTGCCACCTAGTCCATATTGGTTCAAATTTTGCTCATCTAACCCCGTTTCTTTTCCTTGGTAGAATAGGAAATCATAGGCGATTCCACTTTTTCCACACAAACAAAAATTTTTTATTCCCCAAGGATATGGTTTTCCTTTCACATATTGTTTGATATTAAGATTACCAGTAAAAGGAACCATTTGCTCGTCGATGCAGAGGTTTTCCTCTAAAATCAGTTGAGAACATCTTTTCCTAACACTTTCTAACAAAGGACGAACTCTATAAAACTTATCTTTGCAATTTTCAGGATAACGAAGGAGATCAACAAAATGCAAACATGTTCGGAGCTGAAAAAATCTGTCTCTTGGCATATTTTCTAGAAATAGACCGATACCAAGAGTCGTATCCCAATATATTCTAAGTTTTGGAAACTTGTTCAGGGAACCGATGGCAATATGAAGTGCTATGAGAGTTTTCATTTCATGTTGATTGGTTAGCTTGAAAGAAGGTATTCCTTTTTGAAGCGCATACATATTGGTATACTGAGCCATTTCTTGAAATACATCATCCCCAATATATCGTAAAAAATACTGTAATGGTGAATCTAAACTTTGTGGTGGACTGTAAATATTTGAATCTTGCAAAAATGTAGTATCTGGAGTAATAATCGCCTCTCGCATCCAAAAAATTGTTGACTTTGATTTTTTCTTCGTAGTGCTTGCTTGAGTTGATGACTTATTCATGTTTTCTTCAAGTTCTGGTTGATTTTCTTCAAATTCAGACTCGCTAGAGGATTCTGATAAAACGAATTTAGCGGTTTCTTTTTGTCCAATTCTCTTGGTTTGTTGTGGAACATAGTCATCATCGCTGCTATAATCCGACCAAATTTCAATATCTGAAGTGTCATCTTGAATAAATTCTAAAAGATCTTGAATATCTGCATCATTTTTTAGGTCATAACGCTCTTTTCTTAGCCTTTTTTGTGGAGGTGCTCTTGATGGACCTTGAATATATACAATTCGAATGTCATAACATTCCGTTCGTACAAGACCTAATGTGCAGTATAATGTACATTCCAAATAATACACAAGTTATTACGTGGACCTAATGTACATGATACTGTACATTCATTCAAAACGTAGATTTGAGCATCAAATATAGTATTTCATGCTTTGTAGACTTATCCGAGAGTACATATTCATCAATTAGTAACTTATTATACAAAAATTCCAATTAAATTGCTCAAAGTTTCAGCAAAAAAATGCAATAAATGATCACTTACCAGGCAAATCTAATTTCTCGTCGGCCATGTTCAACAGGTGACTAATTAGTTGTGTTCTTACCTACTAGATGTCGCCACTCATCTCAGTATTTTAAAACACATGTACATGAGAAATGCCACATGGTCCCAAAATGTAAATTGCAAACAAAATAATAATGATAATAAATTAATTAATAGTATGTACACCATAGTGTACTATAGGTCTGAAAGGGTTAAAAACAATATGGGGCCAAGTACTGTAACCTGTGGCACTCCAATTTTTACTATACTAGTATCACTGAGCACATCGTTGACTTTGACACATTGCTCCCGATCAGACAAGTGGCTTTGAAATATATTTAATACAACTCCCCGAATGCCGTTATTTTCCAAGATATCGATTAACTTTTGGTGGTTTACAGTGTCAAATGCTTTAGCAAGATCGAGAAATACTGCAATACACTTTTTGTCTATGTCCAGACTCTTTGCATATTCCTCAAATATTGGATTGCATTGGCAATGATAATGAAGAAGTCTTAGAACACGATACCTATAGGTACCTGAGTATACTTTCATCTACTACGTACAGTATTTCTTATTCATTCCGTTCAAGTTGAACATTCAGATAACTAAACGATGAACCAAATCGATATTTTTAATAAAACAAGACATTGAGGCACTGTTTTTTATCCAGTTGCTGGTCCTATTGCCAGCTACACCGATAGACTGTCCTAATATTGCTTGCCTGTGTCTGTCTGTGATCTAATGCCTTACATTCTAATAGTTGATGCTTTGACCGTTTTTGTTTTTTGTAATGTCTTTCAAATAATGGCACAGTCCATTTTCTACTAGGATTTTTGTCATAAAAATTTACCAATTGCTTGTCCCACATCGGCTTTTTCATTGCCCTTGATGATACAGTATCATGGAACCCACACCACAAGATATTTTGCTGTGTTCTGAGAGAAGACAATTATTTTAGGCATTCCCATATCAGTATTGATGACACTTCTGGGCTAATAAGAGCCTTCAGTGACACCTGGCTGTTTGTACTTACTGTATATATTTTGATAAATGCAAGATACCCTACATTTCCGCCTGGAATAGGTACGGACATTTTTGTATGGTAAAAAACTATAAAAATCACTTAACATGCTGGCAAGAGACAACAAAGTGTCTCTAATATGGGTGCTGGCACATGGGGGATTGCAGGGAATGAGAAAGCAGACCAGCATCTGCACAAAATGGGCAAAGTTAGTGACCACAAGTGCAGAAAATGTGAAGCCTACGATGAAACACCTACTCACATACTCGGCTTCTGTGAGAACTTACAAGGACTACTAGGAACTAGGACTCAGTCGGAAGCACTTTGGAGTGGAAATAACACAACCATCACAACTACTGAAGATCCCTCCAGATAAATTGGTGGCCCATAAAGAAGATACGAAGCTTCTGGAATGGAAGTATGTAGATAACAAGGGTAATGGTACAAAGATTCAGTTCAAGTGCCTGGGCTGTTGAGCCCAACCCAAACGTATTAATGAATGAATGAATGTATCCAGTGAGACCTATGTTTGAACGTCTTCAGTTTATATTTCAGCACTAGCTTCTTTCTTGGTATTGGAAATGTCTATTTACCAGTTCCTCTCATGTAGGCTGTTAAAATGTTGACTTAATATATTGTTAGATTTCTTATTCTTAGATGTATTCACAACCCATGTCAAGCAGCTAATGCCGGACGGAAACACCGAGGGGAAGTAGCTCTCCTCCCTCGTGCCCGCCTACGTTGGCGCACATGCGTGAGCGGTTGGATGATTGTAAGAGCGCCAAATTTGAATATCTTAAACGAGATCTAACAATATGATCAAAATTAAGTATTACTTATATACTATTTAGTGATTATTGATAAAATGAAAAAAGGAATATGGGAAAAGAAAAAGAATATATTTTATTAAGATGTACATTTTATTAAGATTTGAAAACACAGTTACTCGACAATACAGTGCATGTTCTCTATAAGTAGGCAAATGCGATGCAAACCATTATATACCTACAAGTTAATCAAATATTTTTTATGTCTTAGAAGATAAAATAGTGAAGAAAGATGGTCAAGATATAGCTATTTTTTCCATCCTCATTCATCTAGAGGAAGCATTTCTTTCTTAATATTTTTTTTCGTAGGTTTATAGATTGACAAACTAATCTGTAGCTATGAAAGGAACGCGGTCGAAAATATTCGATATTGCCACGTTTAACTATAAAAAAATTGAGTTCTGAGCATTTAGTAGTAATTATTTGGAAATATACTTTTAATCATCAACAAAAAATTAATAATGATTTTACGTTAGTGCTTTTGTTTCATTGGATTTTGTCTACAATTTTTTTTCAAAATACTGAATGTTTCCAATTATGTTACGGGCTTCTATCTGGCAGCGTCGTGCGAAAAATGTATTACCGAGTACTCCAATCGAACACAATTGGTGAAGATCGGCCCGCTGCCATGCAACCCCATGATTTGTTATTGCAAAGCGCGTGCGTATGTTCTTCCTACTCACTTCGACTATTGACTGATATTGATTGTCGGCCTTGTTTCCTTGCCACTCACCACGACACCGCGTAGCTTCAGATAGGTTTACCAAACATAAGTTGATCGTTAATTTTCATGGTTTAATACAAAGTAGAACTACACCTTTCAACTGAAATTTATAGATTTATATTTAATTTTGATCTTCTGTATTCTACCTTAATATATGAATATCTTTTTATATTACAACCCCAAAAATGCGCTACTTGTACATTAGAAGAGTAGCGTGGGTTTTCGCCGCCCGGAACCGATCGGAAATTCGTCGCCCTCACCTTTCACTCTCACTCAGGAAAACTCAGTGCCACCACTGAGTTAATCAGCTATCACCAGTCAAGTCACTAACATCGGCTGGACGACTTCATCTCGCCTCCTCCCTTTGGAACTCTTGGTAAAGGGCATTGCTGGGCGCTTGCAGCCACCCGCTGTCCTATGCCTTTTGGGGCCGTGGCCACTGCTACACCCTTCACTCCACTCCACCTCCATCGAGTGGAGCTGCGCTGGTTTAGTGGAAGAAAACAACGCAACAAAGGGCAAAAACGGATTTGCAAAAGATGCACCAATTCGTTTACATAGGAATCACGGGTGCCATGAGATCGTGTCCCAGCGTAGCATTAGAGGAACCTCTTTTACTACATTTACATTCATGGAGAATCGCTCTGGAAATTTCCTATGGGTAACAGACTAGATTTTTGAAGCCCGGAGATTAAAAATTACGAATGAGTCCACAAAACGTTATTTCTAAAACTGAGCATGAAGGTGACTGCATTTTTTGATGACCTTTTTGTCACAACAAAGGACTTTAATTTGATATAAATGTTGTAATATAAATATTGATGTTGTTTATTGATAACATTACGACATAATATCTTAATTTGCATCGAACATTTTCATTTGCCTATTCATTGAAGTCTAAAGTCAAAATCTGTACAGATAATTTGCTACATCTATAAATAATTTACTGGGTATTTACAATATTTTTGGACAATTTATTGGGATTCGGAACAAGTAATTTTGGTAAAAACATATTCGACCAAAAACTAAATTAAAATGTTCAATTTAACCTTGAATTGATTTGTATTAGGCAATCCAGCGACCTGTCAAATAGAATTCAATATGGCTTTCCAGGGCAAACAATAATATGGTTACGGTTTTTTGTTTATTGTGGAGAAAGGTGGTTTTATTTGGCTTTAAGGATTGTCATGTGTCTTAATAATTATAATAAACAATAAAAAGGTTAGTTTTATGAAAGGTTTGAGTTACATTTATGTGGATTTCTGACCAACTTGGTCAAGTTGTGCTCAGCTGATGTCCAAATTGTTTGCCTAGGACGGCCATATTAGATCACGTAGGTATTGTGGATTGCCAAGTTTAATATTATTCCAGTTTTTCTTTACGTCGACAGATGACACTTTATAGAGAAATTGCATTAGGAGTTTAAGGATTATTTTTAACGAGTAGGTAGCTTAAATTTTTATAATCAGCCAACTGAAGTTTAATACCGAAAGACAGAGAAGTGAAAAAATTATTCAATTAACCTTTAGAAATTTCTCTTCATAATCGTCTATCAACTTTAAAATTCTAAATTACAGGTTCTATCAAATATCCTTTTGGTCGGCAGCAGAAAATTTCATACGAAAATATATTTTCATCCGCATCCGCATTTTATTTCGTGAACAATTTATAATAAATTAATATAGAAAATTGCACATTGCACTTCAGTTTGTATCAATTGAATTTAGAAAAATTATCTACGCCCAAAAACAGAAACACTGTCTTGTTTTTTTAAATATAAATAAAAAAAATTGCAATCGAAATAAAACTTTGTTTTTATATACAAACCACGAGTATTTTTCTAATTTACAATTACTAAGTACTAGGTAATTATTATTTACACAGATACAAATTTTTACATTTAAAAAGAACGCCCAGAAGAGTAAAACACCCTGTAAGTTCGTTATGTTTATTTTCTAATGACACTTTTTGCATTTAAACTCAATATAGATATTTTAAGTAAGTACTTGATTTAAATGTTACAATTAAGAAATATATTTATTATTGATGGCAACCGAAAATGAATCATCTAGAGTTAATGCAGGTATAATAGGGAATTGAACCAGTTCTAAATATAATCCCTTATCCGTATACGTATCGCAATGCGCATGTGCAGAAGCGATACGTGGGCTTCGTTACGTTACGTGAACGTATCAATCCGTCACACGTCATCACGCTTTATTGTGTTTCATGTTCGCGTTTTTCAACGACCAAACGACCAAGAAACGTGAAAGGTCACTTTAAGAAAGACTATTTTTTAGTAGATTTCAAGGTAATATTACTCACTATTTTTTAGGTTAAAAATTAAAACACATGTATGGTTACGTTACGAACGCATTTGCTTTATACTTCTTTTTGATTAATTACGTATCTCCGTTACGTTACGTTACGTATACGGATAAAGATAAGTGATCTATTTGAAGAACTGCTTTATGTCCCTAATAATGTTTCGTGAAAAACGCAATATAATTTTGCTTAATCGCTCGATCAGGTACTACCTTGTAAAAGTATTTCTTATGAACTGCTTGGAAGCAAATGTCCTCAACATTAATATATTATGTAATTTAATGGCAGAAATAAATTATTTACACTGCACATTTTCATAATATAATGTTTAACAAAAAATAATAGAATTAACTGACTGTCCGTTGCGATCTAATTTTATTATTTCCTATTTTATGTTTCCAAAATAAAGAGAAGTCTACCGAACATTGTGCAATATGTAATATAAATTTACGATCATATTTACAGCACATCGACTTTACACATCCCCGCAGTACACTAACCCGTACTGTTCATAGCAAAAATTTTCTACTTCGTACTACCAAGCCCGCGTCTGTAACGGCAGATATCCGGCACATTGCTGCTGGTAATTACCCTGTTGCCGATAGGCCATCGCTAATCCGCTATTCGCCATGCACTGCGTTTGTTGTTGAGGCGGTTGACAAGCGGGTGATTGCTGCGTTCGAGTGCTGTCGGACGAAGCACTCGAAGTGGCGGTTTGGTTGGTATTGTTACCACCTCCCGAACAAGGCTTACCATCTTTGACTAGAACTGGAACCGCTACTCGGCGTGGAGAACTTGATGACTGAAACAA
>CAJUYI010000207.1:116087-135689 GCA_910591695.1 Galerucella pusilla | reverse complement strand
AAATGATGAACAACTTCGAAGTTTTCTTTCAAGTTTCCAAAAATATTGAGATTTCTAACGTAAATAATAAATTATTTTTAGGATGTAACTATAAACTATATATTACGTAGAATTATACTTATAGATCTCACTGTATATTCATCTTATTTCATTTTTTGAAAAATAGTTAACAACAATAGCCAGTTTGTCGAATTTAAGATAAAGACACTCCTGTATTTGGTTTATTTCTTGGTGTACATATTGGAATTTTTTACAGTCATTTGAGTGTGAAAAATATGTGCACTTTGAAATAATTCAGGGATATCCATCTTATATTTAATATTTAAATATCCCGCCCTTTTGCCCGATTTCACCAACCGTCTCGTAAAGTTAGGTAATATCCAAGTCGAATTTAGGAATTTCTAAATGCACGTGGTCCAACGTAAATTGCGTTTAGAAATTCCTAAATTCGACTTGGATATTACCTAACCTTACGAGACGGTTGGTGAAATCGAGCATTAGTTATTTCATATTTCCCGCTCTTTTAGTTATTCTTCTTCTTGCTCCTTTTTTGAGCTATATTCTGAGGGATAATTTACCCTTTTCTTGTATGTCACAGATTTCTTCAGTTCTGTGCTCCATGTATACTATCGCAGCGCGCGGCTGGCGCGGCGGACGGTCACAGTACTAATATATTAGATCTGAGATTTAGTAAAGGAGTTAGCCTGCTAGAGGGTGTGCTGTGCTGTGGATTCCAGGACACACTGGAATAAAGAAAATGAAATAGCAGTTGAACTAGCAAAGACAGAGGCTGAATGGACACCTTAAGAAGCTCAAAATAGTAGGGCAAAAAGAATGAAGATTCTGTGGAATGGAAGAGGACTCTTCCAACCATATTCTTGAAGATTGTACAGCAATTGAGAATCCTAGGGCACAACGACTACTGCAATGTATATGGAAGACCTACTAACCTAAACTAAAGCCTGCAGATATCCCAAAACTTCTCCGGAAAATAGGACTAAATAAGGAGTCTCTGACACTTTCCTTGGGGGCACAATAGACTTTTAGGTCTCAGTAAATGTCTCCCCAATATGCATACATAGATACATGTTCATAAGACAAAAAAGAATATTTTTTTGGAAAATTTTCACGAACAGAGATAGTATTCCACGTTTTTTGAAAATCTATGTCCACCCAACTATTTCTAACTCAAAACAAAACTAAAAATGTACGTGTCAGAAGTAAATTCCTTTAGCACCCTAAATTTTTATTTCAAAATCTTCTTATTAAATTGAACGAGTCCCTAATCACTTAAATAAATAAAGATGTTAACAATGGGGTGTCATAATCTCGAAATAGAAAAGTGAACGTATTTCCCTCAATATGAAGAGCAAAAATATTCTAAAGAACGTAAAGGTAAAAATGAGATTAGGGCATTACCGAAAATGTAAATAAATTCGACCACAGGACTCGTGCTTTGTTGTTGTTGAATGGGAGGCTTTGTTATGATAGGATTTAAAAAATATTAGAGGAAGAATGATTGGGAAACCATCTAAGTACAGTGGTGTAGTCGAAAATAATAATATAGAGCAAAATAATTGCCGAGCTTGAATTATTGTACACACGTTTTAAGTATTTGTATTATTTTATGTTTTAAATTTTTTTATATTTTTCATTTTATAATCCAACGTTAAATTTGTACTAGCCTCATTCCAAGAACAAAAGCAACATACAGAATTGTATATTCATACAATTATGTCATATATTTTGGAGAAACATACAAAAAATGCGATCTTCTAAAAACATGAAATTTAAATCTATAATAATTTATTGTTTTTTAAGGATCATCGAGTCTTCATATGATAATTTAGGCTGTAAAAGCCTGTGAACTAAATTATAAATACTGTCTTTGTGTGACTCCCAAGGTACCTACCTAATAATGTCAATTTCTCACTGGAATTTGTCTCCTGCATCGAACTATTGAGTCGCTGTTCGTAAATATCCCAAATTCACTTCTATATATAAAAAAAAAAATGTCTGTGGTGGAGTCATTTAATTGAAATTAGGTATTTTTTTGTTATTTCCACCTTTTCGAACTATTTCTAATATAGTTTTGACAGCCAGAAGGCAATTTAGATTGTATTTTATTTATTTTACACAACAAAATGAAAAAAGTCAAACATTAAATAATAGATAATAGTGTACGCTACTGATAGCTTACCTGGTTATGCTGGTTTTGTTCAGCCATGGCCTTTTCTTTGGCTTGTCTCTTGCACTTGTACCTGTGGTTCTGGAACCAAATTTTCACCTGTAACAACAATATTCTTTAGTCAGACAGACAGACATGTTTCGACCTAAAAAAACAATCAAAACGCCAATCCAATGTAAAATAATGAAGAGCTAAAAGGTTAAGGTCGTTTAAAAATTAAAGTTTTTATAAGTAGATTATCCTTTATTTATTTAAGCTCTTTATTTACAGTTACCTATTTAAAACCAATTGAAATCGTTAAAAAATGTTTTCCTTCGAACATGCGTTATGGAGCTATATCAATGTACACAAAATCATTTATTAATGACCCCTATATTAATAAACGATATTCTATCAATGAACCATTTTGGCATAGACAACCAAAAATACAATAATATTAACAAAAAAAGCAAAAGTCTGACTTGTAGTATACAATACTGGCATTTGAACTGGCGACCGTCTCTGTGGCATTTCAATGTCATTTATTAATGACATTACTAGCTTATGAAACAAATAAATATTCTTAGTTTTCAAATATTGAAAAAAAAGTATGCAAGTTGTACAGTCGAGGAAAAAGTTTTGTAGTTAACACGAGTATTAAAAGGGCGATTAACAATCTCAATCATTAAAATATCTCGATTGTTAATAGCCCTCTTGTTAGTTAAATTACTATTTGTTGACGTTTAAAATGTCAAATTTTATTATAAAAACGACAGAAGACAAGTAATAACGTAACCTAACCTCTAATGGCCGTTTGCGCGGGCATTTTAAGGGTCGCTTAAAGCATAAGGTTTCCTTAATTACTTGCACGACAGTTTAAGTTCCACTTAAAGTAGCTAAAGTATACTTAAAGTAAGCCGTCAATATTGGAGGCTTAACAGGTCCTTAAATTTAAAGTTGTTATTCATAACCTCACTTTTAAACACGTTCGCACATTCACAGATTAGCTGCGTTCGTTATTTGCATCGCAGAGGAGACGGATTTTTGGTCATGTGATCACAGATTAATCTGAGAAAATTGCTATTAACGAACGGCCCGACCAATCATACATATAAACGAATTTCTAACCTCCCTTTTGCCTGTCTTCCATTTTAGAGACTACGATTTTTTTGTTTGATGTTGTTGTTTTAGATTTTATTTTAAATTATTTACGACTACGTCTAGCCCTGAGGCAATAAAGGAGTTCAGTCTAAGGTCAGTGTGGCCAACAAAAAGTGGTTTTTCTGACAAGAATGACAGTTCATGTCTACCCCTTAAAACATAAGATTTTTGCATGTTTTTTATCTTTGCAAACATCTATATTGCTTTATTAAAATAATGAATACACCCCCGAAGCTTAAATCTTGGAATTTAAAATGACTTTTTAGCTGAATACACAGCACATCGGTGGCCAAAAATTCCAGGATCTCTTGGCATGTCACCATTTCATTTCTGTTATCTGTCACTAGTTATGTCAGATGTCAGTGGAAAAAGTAATTAGAAGAATAGAGATATACCTAACTAGAAATGCTACAAAAATCTAATCGAAAATGGACATACAGAATTAAACGAATATCAACAAAAATAAATATAACTGACATTTGACATGATTAGTGACTGAATAACAGAAATGAAATGGTGACTTGCCAGAAGTTCCTAGAGTTATTGGCCACCGATATGTTGAGTATTCAGCTAAAAAGTCATTTTAAATTTCAAAATATACGCTTCGGGGGTGTATTCATTATTTTAATGAAGCAATATAGATGTTCGCAATGATGAAGAACATGCAAAAATCTTATGTTTTAAGGGGTAGACATTAACTGTCATTCTTGTCAGAAAAACCACTTTTTGTTGGCCACACTGACCTAAGACTGAACTCCTCTATTTTGGTAGGTATTCATGGCCAACAAACAGTACGAGATTTATCTAATGACATGAGTGACTACAACATAACCTCATAACATGACAGATAAACAGATTAATCTTTCTCGTCGGTCAAAATATTCCGAGCAAACAGATTTACATCGGACTGATCTGAGCGAGATTACCGAACAGTTCAGATTTACCTCCCCTACCTCTAGATGTAATAAACGAACGATTCAGACTAAAAAGATTAATCGGACGCAAATAACGAACGCAGCTATTATATATTATGTCACATTCCAGGCTGATCATGGATATGTTATTTGAAGAAATTTTTTTAGATGATTTAGACGTTCTTAAAAGATAAAAGATTTCGGTTGTACAAGAAGACTAACAATTTAAACAGCAGAGTATTTGTACAGGGTAATTTATAATTATTGGGGCAATGGCTCAGGGTCAATCATTCGTTGAGAAAATAATATGTTACTTAGATGATTTCTAGCAAGCGTAAAGAGGCAGAGCTCCATCCTGTATAAACCACGTTTTACTTTTTATACCTAGTGACAGATTATCCAAAACATCTCCATTTAAGTTTGGAAGCAGAACATATATGGTTCTAGTTGTTTGTCGTCTATAATTCCATACTAAATATTCAATTTTCACTAATGCTGAATTTAATTTAATGCTGGTTGAGAATACGTTGACAGAACTGTAACTGTCATGGGAGTTCTCATTGGAGCAAATTTTGAACAGGATATTCATCACGCACTTTAATGTATCTTTTTGACTGGACTAGTATATTATTATACATCAACAAAACAAAAATGAAACAAAATGCCGAACAGTTTCAATGTAGGTACCTAGGTAGACTCCGTTTCAAGTGAGAAAAACTCACTTGAAGTTGAAATCATAAGCGTGTTTTATTGTCTAAGCCACCGCCATATTGTAAAATTGACATTCGACTTCAAATCAGTAGTGTAACGTTTTCACATTTTGTAGGTTGACACAGAATATTAAAAACGGATTTACCACATGTATAGTTTAAATAAAATTCTTTGAAGTCAATTAACGATTGGCAATATGTTCGTTTGTAACGCTCAAGACATGAAACGGTCGTTACGAGGCGACATGGATAAACAAGACAGATTTTGATTTCTGCGCAAGACAGTTGGCAAACTTCACGTGGCTTCTCCTTATGTGAAGCGAAGTCTACACTATAATTTTTATTTAAATTATACCAACACATTTTGGACTTAAAATGGCTATTGAAAGTATTGGGTACGAAACAAATTAATATAAGTATTCAACAAACCAATGTAACCTAATTTTTTTCCATAAAAATCCAAATTATACTATCATATTCTCTAATTAAATCTCGATCAATGATAATCTACGTTAAACGAACTAGGAAGCAAAAGTTGCGTGGCTTGATAAGATTATAAATATATAAAAAACTTCTTTTGTATGTCTAAAGTTGCGTATTATAACGTATTATGCCGACTCATCGTTATGACATAATTATTATAATTGAATCTTTAATTGAGAAGATTAATGATGTATAAGTAGACAACTATTGATTTTTATTAAAAGGATAAAATAGACATGTTTATTGAACAACGCATAACGCGTAGTACAAAAGAACCACGATTCATTCTTTAGTGGCACTGAGAAAAAATAATGGAATAAACAGGAAGATATTTTGATTATATGTATATCGTAACAAATAAAATGAAGATTATTAGCATAAAGACAATATTAAACAGTGAGGAAATACAAAATGTCTCGCTATTTGTTGAAGGTTAAAACTGACAAATGACAGTACTGAAACAATAAAAGATGTCACTACATTTAAATACTAAAAAAACTCATGGAAAATGTAGGTAGAATTTACCTATAAATAACCAAATGACAATATAAATGTCATATCGCCATTTCGTTTTTTAAAAGCTCCATTGTTCTTTTATACATAATATACCGAAAACCGAACATACACTAAAAAACAACCCCAACAGCTGGTTTTTTTCTAACAATAACCACTTGAAAATCTGTTCTTCTATTTCCCTCGCATACGTAGCTTCCCCTCCTCTCTTTTTCTGTCCGTAATTCAGTTTATGTAGACCAACATGGCGGCTGTTATTCATGGTCGATCGTCCTAACGAAATAATCAACTGGAGCCCTAATTTGCAGGGCACACACATCTGAAAACGTCGACCCAGACAACAGGACCGTACTAAAATGCATTCAAAATCACTTCTCTATTTCTCTGTTATACGACGTATGATTCATTGAAGTAGATATATTATTGGGAATTTCTTATATGTCAGGCCGATTTTATAAAAAGGATAGTTGAGCATCAATTAATCAACTAATAGTTAAACCCATAGCTCGCATTTCACTATAAATGCGTTTAATAAACATTAATTCGAGTAGTTGGTTAACTGAATGTTGACAACGACACACCAATGCTGGACAACTTGAGCCCGTATTTTTAAGGGACTAGTGAGAATCTCACCAATGAGATAGATGTATTGCATGGTTGCCTAAAACATGAGAGTTTCAAATTTGTCGTATTTTTAAAGGAAATAGTGAAATCTGCAATATCACCGGACGAATTCCAATACGCATGTTTCTAAGCTTCTCACCGCTTTTGGCGAGATTCTCTATCGGTCCGAACCATGAGAGATTGAATCTCTCTCGTTTTAGGCAACCCGTAATGCATTAATCTCATTGGTGAGATTCTCACTAGTCCTTTAAGAATACGGGCCCTGTAGGTACGTCAAACAATAACCTGCGCTTACATTCCATGGCACAACGTGGTGTCAACTGTCAAACTGGGTGTGTGACTAACATTGAGATCGTTAAGAGACTATACATACTTACTTTCATAATTTCAAATAGGTTGACTTTTTCATATATTTTTCTTTCAAATACCCATTATATAAGTGTACTGGGTCATTAAATGTTTTCTAAAATTCCATGCTGAAGAGAAGTGTTTTTGGCATGATATATGATGAAAAAAACAGATTTCTTAAACATATGCAATTTCCCATTCCTATTTTCTAACCAGGGTATTATAGGCAACAAAAAACTAATGAACAAACTTAGCAGCTCTAACCTCAAAAAATTAAGTGGAATTGGACTCGCACTCAGCTGTGCGCTAAAACGTTAACATGTAGGTAGTTATAAAATTCGGTAATATAAAGCTTAACTCCTAATTGACAGTCAACTGCACATTATAAAACCTGTCATGTTATTACAAAAAAAATGGTGTAGCTGTTGACAGATATAAAATTTACTTCTTAAGCTACGAAATAGGGCATGTCCATGTGACGTCACAAACTATTTTGACAGCCCTGTGGTAAACCAATAAACAAAGCGTTCTGAACACGTGGTACTTAATAGTGAGGTTATGCTGATTCATAATGATAGATTCCATTTTGAGTATAGTTGGTTCTGCTTCAGTGTACTTTTAAAGTTATTATAATTGTTAAGCTTGCATATTTAATATATAGGTATAATGAAGGTTAATAGTTGTTTGTAGTTCATCACGTCTATTGTTTATTGTTTTACCACAGGGGTATTGTCAACTGTCAACTGTCGTGGACATGCCCTATAGTGTATCAAAGTTGTCAAATAATAATAAAAAAGAAGAAATAACGGGTCATTTTTTGTGTTTCTAGCTGCGTGTAAGTTCTTAATATGAATTAATTTATAGAAAACCATTGCAGTTACACGACATTAGTTTTTCAAGAAAATTATGAAATACATCCCTGTTTATGTGAAGGATAAATAGACCCCAATCGACACCATTTGCCCTCTCAATGTTCTAACAAATTTTCTAGAACGGTAAATGTATCTTTTGTCGGGTAGATAGGATGATGTGATAAAACACCCCTACGGGTTTTATTGAAATTCAATCGACGGTAAAAGTACGCCAGGATTTCAACAGCTTACTAAGTGTATTGTGTATCATCATCGAATCTCTGATTTATGTTTTGGTACCTAATAATAATTAGCAAGCTTGTATTTTTTAGATGCAACTATTATTATTGTGTGAATAAAATGGCGTTTATGCAGAAATTGCAAACCAATAAATTTCTGTTTCAATTTTGGTTAGTTGAAAAGAAAGAAACTGGAGACTGAGTACGTATAGATTTTCAAGGTTATCACAAAATTTTATTATTTTGCCGTTAACACCAACAAGTTTTAAGGAAGCACGGTTTTAGATCAAACAAAACACTCACAAATAAACTAGCTGAGCGTCTTAAAATATTCAAAAATCAAAACTATTCGACAGTTAACGATTTCTCCAAATACAACCTCAAATGTCAATAATAAAATTACAGAGAGTTTTCGAAGCCGCATAAAACACTCCGATTAACGCTATTTGACAACTTTGACATACAGTATGTCACTTAGCGTATACCGCTCCCGTACACTTCCGGTATCTTACGGACGGTAGACATAGCGGTTGCATTAACGAAAAGGCCACGGAAAGACCAAAAATCTAACCTCAATTCAATGAGTGATGTCTGTATTCTGTATGTTGTCTATGGTATCTGTTTTTTCACTAAAATTTCTATACAATCAACTTTGCGAATTGCGATAGCACATATTATTGATAATTATCATGGTATCAATTTGTCTTGAACAATCTGAAAAGAAGTAGAATTCGTTTCTTCGAGGAAGACAATCAGATTTTACTAACTGAAATTTTGGCAAACAACCCTTATGCAGATCTCTCAAAATGGGTCATAATTCACTCAAATTTCTGCAAATTTACTAGGAAACATTTTTTTAATTTTGAAACGCCATTTGCGAGCAGCAACAAATCAAATATTTTTTTGTAACAAAAACTTGTGTTACCGTTACCGTTGGGACGCAGGAGGTTTCGAAAACTATATATTTATCTGTCAAAATAGTCGTGAGGTTAGACTTATGTTAACCGCTACCGGCATGAAACACAGTTTGTAGATAAACAAGACCAATATTGGTCTCTGCGCAAGTTAGTTGGCAAACTTCATGTGGCTTCTTCTTATGTGAAACTGCTTTTCGTGAAGAATATTAATGAGGAATATTATCAAAATTGTTAAATTTGAATACTTTATAGTTTAGATCATCGAATATAGAAGAATTCGCCGTATAGAAGAAGCACAACCCCTTCAAATCTCACATCTCTCCCCGCTTTGCCAATTAATCACAATTTAATTACAACCAGTCATGATTAAATTAATGCTTTCCCGTTACCGACTGCCTGCACTCGTTTAAGAGCTTCGTTGATTATGATTTCAAAATGAATATTATAATTTTAGAATTTTTTGAAGTACCTTTGCTAAAAATACAAAAGGGAAAACTGAAGTAATTATGAACTTTCGTAATTGTAAGACGACTTTTTCTTTGGAATATTTGACAGGATTTAAAGACGTTCAATAGCTATTTGTAATACCATCAATTTATATTATAAAACCACGAAAATTGTATTAGTAGGTACAATAAATAATACAGTGTAGGTATGTAGGTACCTATGCCTGAAAGAAGTAAATTAATTAAAGTGGAATTCTCTAGGAACATTATAGAGATATTGCTTGTTAAAAAATGGTCTGCGGTAATTACGTTTTCGGTATTTTGACGTTTATTAAATGCGCGATTCACTTTTTTACGTCTCTAACGCTAATAACATTAGCCCTTCGCGTAATTTACGGTTACGTATCGTGTTATTGTAAATACGGCACATAATTATTGTCCTGCGCAGTTGACAAAATAGGACAAATCGCATCGGATTTCTGAGGTTAAGGTTTTTGTTTATCATTGTGTTTATTGTTTAGATGGTGTTTAATTTGTTTTGTGGTTTGCGTTCAAATATGCAAATAGTAAGGTTGTTTGGTTTTGATTTTTCTTTAAATTATAAGTATATACAGAAAAAGACAGGTTATATGTCACTTCCTACATAACGCAGTGCTACGTAATTAAATTATAGTGATGGCAATAGCTCTTATTTCCAAATAAATTTTAGGCAGACTGTTATTAAAATAGCGCTACATAAATACCGCACCGTATGCGGTATTGCAATCGGTAATATCTCTCTAGTCTTAGTTTCATTTAATTTAAGTATAATGCAAATAATATTGTAAATAAACAATCTGGACTCTCTATAACTTTTGCAAACTAAGACGTTATAAACAAATTAATTGATTCTCTGCTGTTTGTTTTGTTTCGTAGATTTAGTAGATTTCGTAGAGTTCGTAGATTTCGTAGATTTCGTAGATTTCGTAGATTTCGTAGATTTCGTAGATTTCGTAGATTTCGTAGATTTCGTAGATTTCGATTTCGTGTCGTTGCTATAGGTATATATTTTCCAGAAATATGCAAATTCGTAACCATGGGAAAGATTATTTAAAATGCCCCTTGACTTTTGCAATATATTATTACGCAAGTTGATGAACCTGGAGCAGGTTTAAATTTTTTCGTCAAGAATCTTTGAAAAACCACAGAGTTACTTACTACCGTGAATGTTGATGGCTACAATTTTAGGAGTCCTTTAACTTTTAAAGGTTATTTTTCACGAAAACGAGATAAGGCAGTGACTGGAAAAACTGACAATAATTAACAGTTTTGCTCGTCTTCTAAAAGGTCTGCAAAAGTTTAGAGTTTAGAATTTAAACAACCTAAATTTATCGAGTAAAATGCAAACGTCTGCGTTTTTCTCATAGCCTCTAGACTAAACGGTATTATTAAAAATTCCTTATTAAAAAATAAAGTAAACACCAAAGTGCAAGCTGGCATATTATTGATATCCAAATCCCATCCGACGTATACAATAGGTATTACCATTGTCATGAGAAATATTTTGCCAAGCGATTGCTTTTACTACATGGGGAAGTTTAATCCTCGAGAAAGCGATGGTTAATTACCATAAGCTCAGTTTAATAATGATTTAACCCCAATATTGCACGATCTAATGAGTCTCGGTAATTCGGACTTTACCGTATAGATGTAGTATATATACGAATACAATTTACGTACAAAGACCTTTGTTTGCTCTAGACTAGAGGAAGCGGTATATAGCCATCGAATCAATATTAGTTTTTGGTGAATAAATAATGCTCGATGCTGATGTTGCTCTTTTATAAGAAAGAAGGTTTATTTAAAACTATAGAATTGGAATTATTTGACAATTGACAGAAAATTATTCCGATATAATTGCTCTAACATTTAACTGAAGTACAGAAAAAGACAGGTTTATTTAATACTATAGAATTGGAATTATTTTACAATTGACAGAAAATTATTCCGATATAATTGCTCTAACATTTAACTGAAGTACTTACACATTTCTTTGAACCAAAAAACCGGGTTAACTATAAGTTAACCAGTCAATATTCCTCCAAACTATGACGTAACAGTTAACCAACCACATAAACCAGCTCACTGATATAGTTTGACAGAAAAGTTATCTTATTAGAGGTTAGGTATTTATTTAATAAGTTTCCACAAACCGTTACGTCATAAAAGTTATGGCCGAGACGTCACAGTATTGTTATGGTTGAAATAATACCCTTATTGGTGTGCGTCATCGATTGTTAATGTCCTTCTAACACATTACGTAGAAAGAAATGGAAAAAGGCAGGTTTGTGATTAATCCTAATCAAAATATCACAATAATGAGCCGTTTAAATTTATAACAAACGTTATAAATCCTGAAAAGAATAGACCGGAACAAATCCATGTCAAATTGTGGGAGTTATGCGTTATTTTTAGTTCCTAAATTTTTTTTTTCAATAATTTCACTTTGACGATTTATAAAATGAAACCCTTCAGGTTATGGTGGATATTGTGAAATTTTTTTACAGTTGAGTGGTCTTTTGAGAGTACTCTTCTAAAATTTCAGTTCAATATTTTTAATTTTGTGGCGTTTGAAATACTTTCTAGGTATGTTTTCCGGATTAGTAGCTGTAAATTTTGAACAAAGGGGTACTTATGGAATTATTTCAGTTTTACATTTTTCCCGTTAAGTACCCTAATGCTTGGAACTATACCGATTCAAAATTCACTCATATGTTTAAAATTTTCCCCCGAATCTGTCGCTGTTCGATGATTTTACTTTGACGATTTATAAAATGAGAGCCCTACAGGTTATGGTATTGTGATTTTTCCCGATTACCGCTGAATATTACCCTGGGGATTTATAATCAGAGTTAAGAAGGAAACTGTCAAAAATAAAGATGGGAATAACGACATTTTAAAAACAATTTGCGGGTTAAATTTTGAGGATTGTCAAGGAAAAAATTAAATGGGTCTGTAAGAAATTTCGCAGCATACATTTATCAAACTTTAAGGAAATGGCATCTGGCAATTGTTAATAACTCCCTTTCTTCAAGTTTCTCTTTCCTTAATTTTCAATAAATAATGTAGGTAGGTACCATATGTGTTTCATCATTTGAAAGGCTTTCACCTATATGGAATATTCGGCACTGTAGCAGAATAGCGTAAGTCAAAATTGCGCTAGGTTAAAACAGCGCTGGACAAAAATAGCGCAGAGCAAAAACAGCGTCGGACAAAATAGCGTCGGACAAAATAGCGCTCGACAAAATAGCACTGCGACCAAATAACGCCGGTTGAAATATTCATTGCCATTTTTATTAATTTGTTTTCCGTTCCTTATTTTCTGATATTGTTATAGAAAGTTACACTTTGGTCGGGAAGCGATGTTGAATTTACTTTGAAAACTATTGTTACGACTATTATTGCGGAAAAATATTTTATTCCCAATCATGCTATTTTCGGCACTATAGGTAGACTATTTTTATTAATGAGATGGTAGTAAATAGTTATTTTTTTGCGGCGGTATTTTGTCGAGCGCTATTTTGTCCGACGCTGTTTTTGTTCTGCGCTATTTTTGTGCGGCGCTATTTTGTCAGCGCTATTTTGTTCTGCGCTGTTTTTGTTCAGAGCTATTTTGTTCGCCGCTGTTTTTGTCCAGCGCTATTTTGACTGACGCTATTCTGCTACAGAGCCGGAATATTCAGCCATATGATCACCCATGGGTTTTTTACATCGTCAATTCATCAAATTTAAAATGCAGCATCGACTAAGTTTCGCTAATGTGACAAATTTTTCTGTAATATTCAAAACAAAAAATTACTAATTTGATACCAAACATTTCTGATTAGATTTTCGCAAATTAAATTACATATAACTTCTTTATAGAATAATCTTCGACTAATTTCGTATAATTATTCAATAAGTTGTTTTCAAAACTGTTCAACTATCGTTTATTTACGATAAAAAGACGATGTTACTTTATATGACTTTGTTACTTTACTGTTTATCAGAATAAACATAAATTTACCAACCTACCTATAGGGCAATTTACAGTCTATGGGCTGGCAAAACTTCTATAGGCGTCAGATCATCGTCTTTTTTTGTGCTTCTAAATTAATTGTTTGTTAAAGATTAAAAAACAGTTATTTTCATACCTAATTATTCGGACAAATATGCAGTGTGTTATTAAACGCTTAAAATTCCTGCAAGCACTTAAACAGTAAATATGAAGAGATAACATTTTGGTAGAGTTATTTTGAAGAAACATAAGTTATACTATTCATATTCATTACTGTTAGTATTAATGTTATTTATTTTGTAGTAGATTAAGAGATATTAGTTTATTATGGCAAGAGATACCGTGATAATTGATTTAAAAATGAAAAGTGCAAAAACCACTAACCTAACCACATCGCTGTAAAAGTTGCAGGTAGCTTTCGCCGTTGTGAAAAAAAGTATTTAAAAAAATATATTCGTGGAGTTGAATAAATAAAGTTTCGAACAGCATCTAATGCACAAACACAAAACATACCAAAATAAAATAGAAAGGAATGAATAAAATAGACGGTGAATTCTTTTCCAATTAAAGGATCCGATCCCCAAAGAAAGAGGAAGACCTTTAAGGTTATAGGGCTGTTTTTTCCAACAAAAGCATTGGCACTTGTTGTCTTGTTAGAGGGAATAAAAGTGTTCGACCGTGCGTGTACACATCGCGCCCACAACTAGGTATCCGCCAACGTCGAATAATGATTTTTGTCGGTCTCGGTTTCTCGGCAATCAAAATAATGATAAAATTTTCGGGACGGATCTTATCCTGGTCTTTTCAATCTCATTATTAAGTAGAATATACAGGGAGTTTTTAGGAATGCAATTGAACTTTATGAATTTGATAACATTTTTTTACATGTAGGTACCAGGGGTGACATTCCGTTCATAAAAACTAGCGATCGCTTTTAAGCGACGTCACCCATAGACGTCTATTTGTCGTGATCCTGGATTTTACATTTTACATTGATATTTTGACAATGAAATATAGAAAATACATAGGCGACACCTTATGGGTATCGATCAGAAATTAGAACTATTTGTCGCTCCAAAACAACCAAATTTGGTGAACGGAATGTGTATATCGACAAGATCGATTCAAGACTACTCGCTAGGTGAACAGAATGCCACCCTGCATACTTTGGTACCTATCGTTATAGGATACCTCGACTGTACTATGCATGTACATTATATCTCGCAACTTATAGTTCATTTCTCAACTATTCGCTATAATCGCTTCAAATCTTTACTTTTTTGAGGTTAAGCTAATAAGCTGTCATTTTGTAAACCACTATATACCACCCAGAAGCACCGGGGAATGGTTTGCAATTTTGGTTGATGCAACAGTAATAAATGAACGCGTTATCTCTCCAATGAATATGAAAACGCATCAGTTGGTAGATTGGTGAATCTACCGGTGAATAAAAAACATGCGCCCTTCTCGTCCATTTTTTAAATATTATTCTCTTCTTTCAACATACACAATAAACCATAGACTACAAGAAACACAAGATCGAAATTTTTTTGTGGTTATGTACGGTTTTAGACCATAAAAATAAATATTAATTGCAACGTTTACAACAATTGAATAGTGATAATAGCACAAAGAAAGGAGAAGAAATGATGACTAAACATGTATTCGACTACGGCGCTGTGAATGCTTTGGTTCCATATTACTGGTACTGTACCTATGGCAAATCGAAAATGACAAGTAGAATACTAAGATTTTTGACGCTTGCCGTTTGTGGTCACAAATGATAGTATATGTATAATTGAAATGAAAAGTGTGAAGAGTGTGACCCATGAAGAAGCTGTTAAAGCCATCAGTTATGAAATTAACTATTTTTAAAGTATGTAAGTAGTAATATTTATTGGTAAAAAACTTACTTGTGTAGGAGTTAGATGTATTAAAGATGCTAAATGTTCTCTTTCCGGGGCTGACAGATACTTTTGTTGTTTGAAACGCCTTTCTAGTTCGTAGACCTGAAAAAAAATGGTAGGTATTTTGTATATTCAGAATTTAATTGTTTAAAAAAACATGTGGTGTGGTATGTGCTATCTATCATTTGTCACTAAATTTATATTAAAATTGATAGAGTTTCTTCAACCATCCTTTGCCGTTACGTCATACATTGTCCATCTTGATCTCTCATTCATGAAATGGATGAGACGGTATTATGACGTCATTAACGTATTTTTTAACTATTGTCGACGTAAATTTTATTTGTTACTTTTGACAGATCAGTGATTATAATTTTGAGGTTAAGAGTAAAATAACATTTAACTAATAGGTACCTAGTGCCAGTTAACCTAATGTCTATGGTTAACTATGCAATACCAAAAATGGTGGTTTAACTAAAGTTCATTGAATAAACTTCAAATTCTGATGTGACATAACTTACAATTGACTGTTATATATAACCTATAATTTTAAAACTATTTATTGTTTACAATGGAAAACGTGGATTATTTTGAAGAAATATTTAAAACGATGTTAATTGGAGAATACCTAGGTAATGGAGAATAATTGATTAAAAAATGAATAAGTGAAAAAATCACCAGTTTCGTTATAAAAGTGGCAGATAATTTTTGGCCGCTGTCAAAGTGACAAATGCACTATGGGATATGGGATTTTTTATATTATACCTATAACTTAATTGCCTATTTTGTCATTTTGATCATTCATACTTGCCTCTTATATAAACATAATTTTACATTGCTTAACAGTCTTTCAAAAATTAATGGAGATAAAAAAAATTCTTAAATCTATAACTCTAATATTATAACATGGTATAAGATTTCCTACAATTTTGATGTCCACAATTCTTTTGTGCCAGCGAAACTGATAGGTACCTACCAGCTTAAAATACTCCAATTTAAAGTGCTCTACGTTTTGCTTGCAAGATGCGTCGCAAGCTCCCATGAAATTTATTAGCAAGTTTAGGAAAATGATATATGATAAATGATATAGGTACATCACTTTCTCTAATTTCAATAAAATATTTGGCATCTTTTTGGTCATTAATCCTTAAAACAATTCTAAATATCTATCAGCTTACCACTCATTTTTTATCCACGTATTTAATAATTGTACACATTAAAATTTGATTTACAAATTAATTACTCAACACCACGAAATGTTTTTAAAAAATTTGCCGCGCTTGGAATTTTGACAGCAAAACTCAAAACTTCCCTGTTCCGTCGGCCTATGGCTGCCCGACGTTGACGTTCATTTATTTTAAAGTTTCACGGCTGGTTTCGTTCCAGCTAACGTTAAAAAAGCAACAAGAGAGCTTCGAAAATAGGCGTGGCTCACTACAACTTACAGACTTACCTGTGCTTGCGTGAAAAGGACCCGCCTTTTTCTACGTTGCGCCAACGGAAACTGCATAGGCTTGGAATCGGATACCGCGCACGCTCCTAGCCCGGGCATGCCACTGTTAAAGCCGTGACCCATGTTGGCTGCTGTTGCTGTGCTGCCCATCAATCTGGAAACTAAATTTAATGTACGGTTTAGGGGGTTTCTCTTTCGTTTACTTTTTGTTGTTGTTCAAGTCTCGGTGCACCCAAGTTTTTTTTTGTTTTTTAACTTTTATTTATTGGATTTGATTGAGTCGCTGGAGTTTGTCGAGAAAAATGTGAGAAGAAAGATCAGAGAAGCTGTTTTCTATTCATTCTTTTTAATTCGTGCATTATTATTGTTTAAAAATATGTTTATAATTGGTTTGACAAAAAATATACACCGTCTCAAATCTAGGAAACATTTTTCCCACTACTGGCTGTGAAGTTGACAATTATTGCGTCTTCTAGCCAACTGAGAAGTTGAATTTCTCTATTAATGGTTAATAATTTGTTCTATTGTTAACCGATAGGTCAATAATGGGCAAATTCAAATATTTTGAGAATCCAGGGATAGTAGTTTACGAAAAATTTGTTCAGTATAATTTTGAATACTCCAGGAGATAGCTGCTTGAAATTAACTAGCTAGATAAAATTGTTTGAATAAAAATTACAATAGGTAGTTTAAAATTCGCGCTCAACCAAAAATGACTGATGACATAAGGAGTGCGTTCATAATCTATGGAGTAGGTGAGGAGCGAAAACAGACAGTATATGTACTTGTCAGTCAGAGGACTGGGTAAACGGTTCTCGCGGTGCGTTTGTGAACGCTGTGATGTAGAGTGGGAAGTATATACAGATTAAATGTTTTGTGAACGCTCACTTTGTACCAAGTATAACTTTTACACTCAAGGATTTCCTTGGAGAAATCCTCCCTTGGTTACTATAGTCCAAGGAGTCTGTATCTTCAATGAGATGATGCTTGACAATCAAAGATTAGGTATAATGTGAATTGAGGTTCCTCCTCTTCCGTGAACCGACAGATAGGTTCCTCCCTATATACCTATACCGATTGTGTGCATGTGCTTCCTCAAGGTCAAGTTACCAGTAAGTAGATCCGTCACTTTCCTTATCTGGCCCCTACTGAGCTTAAATACCTATTTAATTAGTCAGTGTCTCAGATGGTTTTTGGCCAGGAGTTTGCTGTGTTCCTGCTTTGGCACGTGCCTCCAGTACAACTGATGTTTAGTTTGAATCCAACGAGATGTACAACCACGCGTAGCGGTGTCTGCCTTTTCATCTCCCACTTTACCCTTGTGCTGTGGAATTAATGGTAAGCAATCAGGGTTAAAGACCAGTCTAGAACTGATCTAGAGACATGCTAAAGATTTTAGTGCTGCCTGACTATCAGAGAGTTTAAGGATCTTTTAACCCCCTCTCGATATTCAATTGCAAACACATGGAGATGGCGTAGATTTCCGCCTGGAATACAGATGCAAAACTCCTCAATGATGCGTAGATATTACACCTGGGTTTAGCACCATAAACTCCAGCTCCTGTTCCAATGTCAGTTTTAAGGTCGGTCCAGACATGCAACAGAACAGAGTAACGTAACTCCGCCGCGTATCAAGTGTGGACGGCACCGCGTAACAACGTAACAACACAGCGTCCCATCAGTTGTCGGTTTTTCTCCGTCGCATCAAAGAAATGCTACGCGTGCAAGTTACTTCCCAAATCATCAAGTTTGGACGTGTATACAAAACATCGTAGCGTAACGTTTGGTTTTGGTTTCGCATTAACAGTTGTAGTATTGAATTCAATTTAATATGGAGTGGACGGAAGAGACTGTGCTCAATTTTATCGAACTTTACCGTATAGTAAAGAAATTTTATGGGATCCCCAATATCCTCAATATTATAATAAAGTTAAAAAAAATTATGCTTGGTATGAAATGTTGTTGGCCACCATACGTAGTTCTACTTGTGTATAATTGCGTCTGCCACCAACGCCTTATTGGCTTGCGTTTTTTCTTTTGTTGCACTAAATAATGCATCACGATGTAACTTGGAGCCGCAATGTCCATTTTGTCTTAACACGCTGAAAAACATATATGGGACGGTGTAATGAAACGCGTAGATGATACTTCTCGAAATTTTTGCAAGCCGAATTTTGAATCGCAACGTTCTAACCTCGTCGCGTAACGATACGATGTTGCAAAGCGGAGTTACGTTACTCTGTTCTGTTGCATGTCTGGACCGACCTTTAGATCCCTTTGTGTACCACACCAACGTTTCTCCATTACTGCACGCTTGCAACCCATCCCAGGTTAGCTGAATACGGTATGGTTGGTTGTCGTTAATTGTGGCAAACATGTTGTCACTTCTAAGGAACCATCTATATCTCTGTATCAAATGCTCGCCACCAACCCTCACCTTGCAACAAAATGGACAAGTGAAGTATTGCGAACTAAAATTTTGCAATTTTGCATACACTTGGGTGTCTCTGTTTAAACTGATAAATTAAGGGGCGGCGAAAATCAATGATACGACACTAATTCAGGTAGCAGTAAGATATGAGCCTTTACCTAACCCAATACACTAATACAATTCCTATAAATTCCTACACGGTACCTTAATTCTTCATTAAGGCATAAGTTCCAATTTTAAAACTCCGCGCCTTTTATGAATGCTCGCGGAACCAATCGGTACCTTCCGACTCACTTGCCGTTAGAATAGCGCCAACGAAAGCTAGAAGCTAGCAGTGTAAGGTGTAAACTCAACCTGTAGGGGGGTTATTTATTTAAACTTATTTTGATTATTTAATAAGCA
>CAJUYI010000207.1:91920-116077 GCA_910591695.1 Galerucella pusilla | reverse complement strand
GTTCTTCTTCTTTTTCTGGGCCTTTATATAATATGGGCGCGTTACAAACCCTTGTAGCGATGTGATCTCTGAAAGTTCCTCTTTTATTTCAAGTCAAACATACTTAATCTTATAAATAAATTACTTTAAAGTAAAATAAAATGTGCATATAGTGTGAAGTGTTCTCCCGATATCTATCGGTAACGTATCAATACCTGTATTTGTAAATAAAATTAACTTATTATTCGTTTCCCGCGTACTCACTGAGGCCGGGTTTTTGCATGATAGTAAGCGCTGTTGCCTTATCCACCTTTCAAGTTTGGTACTTCGTTTCTTTAAATTATTAATTGTTCAAGCTGTAAGATTTCTAATAGAAGGGTTATTAGTGTCCGTATTTTTATTTTACCTTTATTTCAAAAGGAAATTCCATCTTTACTTGTCAACATAAGGTTGGCGAGTAGGTATTCCTTAATAAAAATTCTCAAAACGTGTCAGGAAGACAAGGAGCAACAAATAAAAACTCATTGGAACCAGCCAAATCTCGCTAAGGCGAAATCCCTTCCTGTACACACAAATATATTAGACGAACAACTTTACGGTATTCCACGGAAAGACACATTTTCAACGGAAAAATGGCATAAGAATCATCTTATTCCAATATGTAGCATTAAAATGGACATCTAATTAAAAAGCAATAACTCATCTGTGGTTATAGCTAGAACTCCCACTTACTTACCCATCGATACCAAATATCAAATATATGATTCGCAGTACACAAAAAGTAAATATTTATTTTGTAAATGTCCCTTGCAACTTTAGAATGTATCTATGGATATAGTGCAGGGATACACTTATATAAACATTGGAATAATGGCTCACATTTTCTTTTGTATAAAAGGGACAGCTGAACTAAAGTAGATACAGAAACATACTTCTAGGGAAGTTGTTAGGTACACTCTTTATAGAAAAAGATAAAACAACGACAGTTTTCAAAATGGAAATATTTTACTGATTGGAATATGCTGTGAAAATAAAATAAAATAAAAGAGAACCTGTAGGCAGTACCTATAGGCTATTTCATGCATATGCCTGTTTCGGATTACCAAAAGGTAACTGGGCATATTTACAATTGCATTTGAAAAGTGGAAAAATAAATTCTTCTTTTTATAGCTAATCAAAATGTTTATTTGATTACTATTTTTTGATTATTATTATAAAAAATGAGCTACACACCCACGAAAACAATAAAATAAAAATAGAATTTCATTGAAGAAATCAATCGATTCGCTTTTTAACTATTTAATCCTACTTAATTAACGAAGTAAAAAGCATAAAATATCACCTTGACGCACTTAAATTAAATAGAATCTAAAACCGATTTTGTTTACAATAGAAATACCACTGAAATTCACATACCTACATCCATATACCTATACCGTCCACCAATACCTAAGAAAATAAATATCCTTGAATATAAATAGATCGCTTATTCTATCCACAATATGTCATTACCGGTAAGTAATTACACATTCCCCGTATTTGTTTTGGTCTCGCTGCTCTCGACGGGGGAATCGAGGGGCGAGGGATTTTCTCGCTCCTCTCGTCAGCTACTGTATTGTCATTGGATTTCGAGTGCTTTGCAAACAACGACGAGTTTAGTGTATTTGCCAGCCTGTCAGTCGGACGGGTATTATAAAACCGGACCTGGAGCCGAAACTTGGGTTGTTTCTTCGAGAAAACTTTTCTGGTAAATGTAGATATACGTTTGCTCGAATGCGGTAGATCAATACAAAGAATGCCGATGCAAAAGTTAGTCAAAAGAATTCTTCAGAAAGTTTATTTTATTTACTATAATGTAATATAAAACTAAAAAGTGATTGTCATTATTACGGTTTTAGTCAGTGTAGATGTAAGTGTTTTGCGATGAGAAACTGGTACAATTGAAGCAATACTCGAACTTCCGCCTCTTGTTCTGCATGTGTTAAGGCGGAAACGAGAATTGCTGCATACAGGCTGAAATGCAATGGAAATTGGACGAAGAGACCAACACCCAAACTCATTCCTGAATCCCAGATGTTGTCACAAACTCGCTTCTTGAATGAGTAGTGATAACGTTGGTCACAGTTACCGACAACCAGCCATACCATATCCAGCTTAACTGAGATCAGTTGGAAGCAGGAAGTCAGGAAGGAACGTTGATGTGGTAGGTACACTTACGGATCTAAAACTGATATAGGAACAGGAGCTGGAGTCCACGGTGCTAGACCCAGGTGCAATGTCCACGTATCGTTAGAGTAGTTGACATCCGTATTCCAGGCGGTAATCTACGCTATCTACATGTGTTTGCAATTGAACAACGAAAGGGGGTATATGCAGAAAGATATGCAGGCAGCACTGAAATCTTTAGAATGTTCCCAGATCTAGACTGGTCTGGGACTGCCTTCAAAAACTCTTAGTTCTGGTAAACCACAACAGGGTGACACGAGGGTATATTGTAGGCAATGAAACGGCAAACACCCTAACAAAGCCTGGGAATATAAAACTACATTCACTGGTCCTAAACCAGCATTTGGAATATCAAAAACTGCAGCATGTGGTTGTACCTACATCTTGGTGGATTCAATCTAAACATCAAACATACTTTATCCGAGTGCCAAATCAGGAACACAGCACACTCAAAAACTCTCGGAGTCGCGGAAAAGGGAAGTACTGGAACTGCTCACTGCATATGCAATCGGCATGTATAGGGATGAACCTATCTGTCGGTTGTGCTTGGAAGAGGAGGAAACAGCCTCATATTATTTTCGAATATGAAGCACCTCATTGCAGGCATAGACTAGAGCGCCCAAGAGAATATTTCTCCAAGAAGTAAGTACCTGTTGAGCCTGATCATGGATACCCACGGTTTGTTCATATTATCGCATCAGTACAACCAAGAGCACAAAAACCATACAGTTGCATAGGTACCGAGGATTCAAAATCTCTGACTGATGGGGAGGACAAATCCATAAATCAAGAGTAGGCTATATACTTAGTAATAAACTAATAAACAAATGACCCCAAGTGTTACAAACGCTGTTTTCAATATATACCTACCAGAATCTTTATTTTGAATCTGAAGCATACCTAAGAAAATTGTTTACCATAATTGACGACCCTATTCAGCGTTACCACTACAAAACGTTCGGTCTAAATACTTAGTAAATAGACGACGATTTTGCCTTCTTTGATAGGACATTTAAGATACAATAATGATAATTAAATATTTTATGAAATTTCACTTTCTCCTGTTTGTTCTATATGCCATAATTGTCATTTTATCATGATACTATTTATCATGTTTTATGTAGGTAATATCTTCTTTTTTATCTTGAAGCAAAGCCTGCGCTACTAGGGTTAGTTCGACTTATTATAGATGCTTTCGATTATTCACTTTTGGCTGCTGGTAGCAGCTCGTAGTGACTAAATTTTGTTCGTTTATTACCGGGTGTGACGCCTAGTCTTACCTTTCCCTTGCCCCTTGAGCACATACCGAAAAGTATGAGCTTCAAGCCACGGACATTAAATATTTGACGTTTGACCGGTTTTACGTTTATTTAAAGGTTAAGATTGTGCCGATTACGATTTAAACCTTACTAAAAATATCTAAATATGCAAAAATTATATTATCAAAAACATTATAATTGAAAACTGTTCTTCTAACAACACAGGAAATTCATTGGCATTGGCACATGACAAGTGGTTTTGAGGATCCTATAAAAAATCGTGTTCGTTTTGCTTAAAAGTCGTGACGATTGAGGCGTCACGCACAAGGGCTTGAAGCCCAAATAAACGAAAGCAACATACGTGATATTAAATATATGACATTTGACAAATGTTGTACACCTAAAAGTGCTCTCATTGTTGTTTTGCAAATAATTTAACATATTGTTCTTATTAAAATCGTTCTCTATTCTCCCTAACACAATATTATCTAACACTAGTATTTGTTGCTCTTATAGAACGCTGCAAGGGATTCTTGAATAATCCCGTTACCGTCGCATCAATCATCTTCCACTTCCTGTTTACATCCCTGCCGACATCCATGTTATATTCACTTTTGCATGTTAAACCAGATCATAGGGGATGATAAATTGCTTTTCTTTGAAGCTGTTAAGGTGTAAATTTAGACGGTAGAGACTATTGATTTTAATTCATCCCAGATTTTGTTGATTTTATTGAATTCCTTGCTTTTTTGTGAAGAAAGTGAGTGAATTTAATTTCCCAAGTTGGATGTATAGTATTTACATCAAAAGTGGCATAGCAACGTTAAACTCACAGATAAAGGAAAAAGTATCCATTGGAAATGATTAGATAATCAAAAAGAGCTATCTGAGCTCTTTGTTTTTTGACGCAAAAATATTTGTCAAGGCCATTCAGACAGTCCTTATTTTGATTTTCAGTGGAAACTTAACAACAAACTTAATGTCAATACAACAATACACTGTACACTAGATTTTCAGTGAAAATTATCATCTCTCGGTCGCTATTGAATCAAAAATTGTACCGGCCGTTTTGGTCATTTTATATTTAGTCAAATAATTAAAATTTTATATACATTTGCTGTTACTTGATGTTAGGTTGTAAAAACGTCATAATGAATCGGTTTAGAACAATTCCTAATGGATAGTCAAGCTACATATGAGTATCCAGCAAATATACTCAGAGATTGGGCATACAATATAGCTAAGGATATAATGGATGGCAGAGGCTATAGTTAAATCCGTATGTATTTAACCAAAATACGAAAACCAAAATACGAAAACGTACTATATTGTATTGAATACGGTGGGGAAATTAACACAATTTTGAGGACGTAACTAACAATACAAGGAGGGGGGGAATGCCTAGTGAAACTCAATGGATACTAGGCATTACCGGCCCCCCAGGGTAGAGCAAGAAGAGAGGTCGCTCAAGGCGCCAAAAACTCTAAGGCGAAAGGAAATACTAAGCCTAAAATACTTCTTAGACATAAATCAAGATCAACCGAAACACGTTCTATTTGTTTCCAAACACTTGGCCCTTCGGATACTGCAAACTATTCTGCTAAAGGTGAGCGGAGTTTTAGTAAAATAAAACTCATAAAAACCTACTTAAGATCGTTCTAGCTCAAGAAAACAGTTCAAACCTGGCAAGTCTATCAATTGAAAATTATATCACTCATTCAATATCTACCACGCCAATTCATGTAGAATTCGCCAATGTAAAAGTAACATACTTCAACATTCAATGGATAGATTTAAAACTAGATCGATATAACGAATGTGATTCATGTTATCCTCTAATTAGTTATCAGCACCAATGAAATAATGAAAAAAAAACAAGGAAAAAAGGAGAATATCTGAGGATTGGAAAGATCTAGTACAGCTTAAACAATCAAAGATAAGATACTCTGCACGCTCTGAACGCTGCAACTTAAAATGCGGGAAGAGGGACACTACCTCAACCTAGGCCTGCGGATATCCTGTAATTTCTCCATTAAATAGGTTTAAAAGAGCTACAAGTCTCTGAGATTTTTCTCAGGAACTGAGAAGAAGAAAGGAGTCAATAGATCTTTTAGGTTTCAGTGAATCTCACCCAATATAATACAAAGAGGCAATGGTAGCGAGAAACTCTAAACGAAAAGAGATTAAATTCATTCCGGAGAAAATAAGGCAAAGCTCTACATTTATTTGCTACAATGAGTTCAAGAAACTTATCGATACATGTAATGAAAACACTCCTGGGGGTAGATTCTTCACTAAGAGAGTAGAACAACCCGAAGGAATCAAATTGTTTCCAAACAAGCACAAAAGGATACAATAGAAATTGGCCCATTGTACCAATTCAAATTGGTGAAAATCGAGTATGCTATAGTGGAATAAAGTAGGTATCTACCACTTTATCTTCGTTTATCTGTATAGATAATAATAAGCACTTTATAAAAGAATCCAGATATTTTCTCAAACCTGATGCCTTACGGCAATGTGTTTAAAATTATTCTCACTTTATTCCCACTTTCTTATTCTGAACTGTTCTGCTAAGTTGGGAGAGGGGGGCAACCCCCTCAACACCTAGGCTTCATTAGACCCTTTGTGCATCCTCCGCATGGAATCCCTCTCAGTACCTACTTTAACCAGCTTATGGTTTTAACATAGTTGATAATGTCTCCAAGAGGAGCTGGCCTTAGTTGAACAAGTATTTACGAATGGATGATAGAACCGAGAGATCAAAAAGGATGCACCTTCTTATTTTATATTCCTATTAAGTAAAAAAAGCTCATCTTCCAAACTATAATACAACTTTAAATTGGTCATTACGACCCTGTAATTATTTACACTAGCACCAAAGTACAAGAATTCGTATGAGGTTTTTGGTGATGCGGTTCAACCCGGAATGTAATCGATGCCAGCCACTTTACCCGCGTGGAATTCTTGTCTAAGTTCATACGGCCTGTTTTGTAGTAGTGTTTGGCTTTGGAAATTTGATATAGGCAACGTGTCGCAGGGATTCTAGTCGGTATTAAAATGGAACCCTCATTTTATACAAGTATCAGATGATAGTAGTCGATTCTTCTCAAGTTAAACTTTCCCATCAATGGTATATTATATCGATTAATATATGTGTTATAAGTGAAAGAGAAGTATACGTTGAATAGATACTTTTTAACTCCAAGAGCTCATCCATATCTCAAATGTGGTTGTATGAAATCTAAACCAATGGTTCAATAAAACTCAAAGTCCAAACCACAGAAAATTGAATTAAAGGCCCTCAAAGGACAATTATGATGCTACTATATAGTTTCGGTACAATATTACCATCATCAGGCTGTATGAAATGTATGTATGGTTTTATTGAACCATTGGTTTAGATACTTTTTAGTTAAATGTAATAGGTACTTACTTGCAAATCTGGGGTCGGCTGCTGACGTTTGGTACCAACCTGATGAATAGTGGGGAGTGAGGCCTAAATTTTCAGAAACCGGGCAATATTGGCCACCGCCAAATTGGCTCATGACTGGGTAACTTCCGTTCATACTGCAGCCGTTGCCTGTTCCGCTAATTCCGGGTGAATTTATGCTACTTCCACTTGAAGTCGACCTTAAACAAAATAAACAAATTTGAAATAATATTTGTAAACTTTACTTTGTGACATAGAGCTCTCAAACGATCTCAAATATATTTTTATATTTTAAAAAGAATGGTTTCCAAGTTGTTGAAAAAATAGTAGGTATATTATGATACAAGTGTATAAGCAAGCCTTTTAAGCACGCATGACGAGTTTGGAAGCACGAGGCAAAGCAGAGTGCCTTTTAACGGAGTAGTGCTTAAAAGGAGCTTATACACGTGTATCATACGCTATTTTTTATTATACCTGCACCGCAGTCTGAAAAATACTCAGCTTATGATTTTATAAAAACGAAATTGAAATTCCTTTTTCATAATAGTTATTTACGTAATTAGTGGGATATGGACATTATTATCGCACGAATGTGAAGTTTGCAAGACGAGGCCGTAGGCCGAGTCGTGTAATCACATAAGTGCGTTAATAATTCCTATCACACGTGTTACGTACAAAATTTTATCTACAACTGTTTATTAGTATTATTAACAGTACCTATAATATAAAATTTAAAAAAAATTTCAATCCAACGTATTTTTAATAATATTGACTGCAAACATAAGGTACCTATACTGTGTATCATATTTAATGACCATATCAACAAAGACAAACAAGGCTGGGAAAAAAATAAATTAGTTATGTCATCAAATTTTCAAAGTTGAATGAACAAAAATCTATAAAAATGATTTCAAGCGAAGAAAATCTCCTTTCGGAAATTGAAAATGCAGCTTCCAGTGTTATTTTAAATATTTAATTCTGGTATTAATATGTTTATTAATATGTTTCTAGATTCTTATTACCGCACTAGTGCGGTAATGTAATCAAAAACGCACTAGTGCGGTAATATACGTCATTATGACATTAAAAATAGTGTCAAATCGTACCCGTTACATGACAGTTGTAGATAATAATTATTTATGGTATTATCCTTTTTTTAAAGTTTCCTTGGCAACATCATTAACCCGAGAAACGCAAAGTCTAAATGTCATGACTTTAATTATTGATCTGACATGAGTACCTACTTTGTGTCAAATAGAACAATAATTTGCATGTGAAATGTGTGTTGATGAATGTTAATACAATGATCGAAAACGAGGATAGGTCATCTGTGATTAGATTGTTAGCCGAACAAGCTGAAGGGAGGTTAATCCCCGAGAAATCCAAGAAAGCGTATCTAAAGGAATACGAAAAATTTACAAAATGGATGGTCACAACCAAACCAGACGGTGATCGATGAAACGTTAATGCTTGCGTATATGAACAAAATGGTAGGTAGCAATTTATTATTGAAAATAGCAATGATTTAACGAAGTTTCATTATAGTCAAGTCTTTACAAGTCGTCATCATTGTGGTGCATTCACTCCAAACTGCAAACGATGCTGCGAATCAAACACGGGGTGAACATTGCTTCTTTTCATAAACTATATGCTTTTATGAAAAGCACAAACAAAGGACATGAGCCTAAAAAGTCTTGGGTGTTTACAGAAGAGGAACTACGCAAATTTTTCGTAACAGCACCTGACGATACTTTTTTATTTTTGAAGGTTTGTACTGAATTGACAGTTTTCACAAAATGTTGACAGTATAATATTTTTTTTGTTACCATCAAGGTGACTTTATAGAGCACATGTGCTTTAATCGGCCTTTTAACCACGCTTTTGCGTGTTTTCATCAGCGATTATGATGCAGGTATAATAAAAATTTATTTAAATTGACCTTTCTCCTTTTTTCCGTAACAGAGCTTGAAATTTAAATACGTACAATGTGATTTCATTTTATTTATAAATTAAGTATTCGCTAATATGGCACTTATGTATGTGTATGTATGTGTGTTTTTTGGGGTGACATTCACTGAGACTTAAAAGATCTATTGTGCCCCCTTACTTCTACTCAGTTTCTGAGGAGAGTCTCAGAAACTAGTAGTTCCTTTAGTCCTATTTCCCGGAGGAATTTTAGGATGTCTGCAGGCTTCAACTTAGGCAAATGTTCCTATGGCACTTATGAACGTAGATATGTTTGTTTTCAAAATATAAATACTTGGATCATAGGTAGGTATACTGCCATCGTACATAAACAATGAATATAGTAGTAGGTAGGTTCACTAGTAATCGCTTATATAAAGACAAGCCGACAAACGGTGGCTGAAACGTGCACTGTTTATAAAGGGCTCGCGAGATTTGCGATTTACTAGATTCATTGATTAGAATGAATTTGACTAAATCACATTAACAAAATATGAGAAATTAAGAAATGTAGATATCTATTAACGGTTAGTTAATAACAAGTACCTATATTATTTTGCTTTATTTGTTTAGAATATTTTAAATTTTGTTGTATTATTTTTCTGTTACTGTACCTATATATACCTATTTTTTCGTAAAATAATTTTAAATGTTATTTTACTTTGAAAAATTCTCAAGGCTTTCGGTTCAATATTCAAATTATTTTTAAATCAAATTCATTTCAAAATATTTATTCAACAATTTGATTAAACATCACAAGACTCAACTTTATAAATTTATTATTATTACCTATTATTCTTTTTTAAGAATTTATTTATGTTCCAAATATTTAATTATAATGTTTTATTAAGTAGGTACTATCAAAAAATATTAAAATTTCCTAACCACTATAGGTATATGATAAATTTCGATGCTTCTCCGCGGTCTTCTAAGTATTATTATTATTTTCAAATGTCTTCTAATAAGTTTATATTGATTCTGTTCTGAATACTATCAACTCGTTAAATTCGCCACTATACGTCCTTTGTATAGTAGGTACCTACCTATAATTTTTGTCTCCAATTTTTATGTAGGTCCATCTTTTATTTTCCAGTTAAATGAGTTTCTTATTATACTTTAATGTGGTTTGTTTGACGATTTTTTTTAAATTGCACATACTTGTAATAACAATTGCTTTCGTGCCTCCAACTACAAAGATTTTGTTAATTGTTATGGTTATTTTTTTTAGATTCACTACAATAATTGGAAGTACCTAATTGAAGTTGCTGGTTATAAAAAAACGTTCCTTTGAGAAATGTGCCAGTTGTCAAAAAATCTTAAACCCTTACGGCTGATCAATCAATCAAACAATAATTATTTATTCACAAAAAATCGCGCCCCACGTTGGGCGCCCTTTGTTGGGTTTACCGTAGAGGTTGTGTAATGTTTCAATTTACCGAAATCATGACATTAAAAATTCACATAAAAGTTTGTTTATAATAAAAAATACAACAAACCTTCCAATATAATACCTACATACATTTAAAATTGTTAAAAATTATACCAAATTGTCGTAAGAACATACTTTAGAATTCGTTTTACATAAAAACAATGCTAAATAATTGCTTTTTGAGAAAAATGGAATCCTAAACACCATTTATAAAGCATATAAAATTATAAAATTCCAACATCAATAATTCAGAAGGTACCTACCTATAGGTAATTCAGGAATGGCGAATGGAATATTTAAAAAATAATACCCCAATATAGGTATACCTCTTAAACTTATAGAAACCGAATTTTTTGGTTGGTTGGTTTGGTTACAAATATGGGGTTATTTTTCGTAATATCTACTTAGTGAAGAGATGTATGGTATTCCTGTCATGCTACCTAGTAGCTTTTCTATTGCGCATATATAGAAACGATAAAAAAAAAAGAGAAAAACTGGCTCTCTATTAAGAAGTACACACTTTGTCACCCAATTTTTCCAACCTCCAAAGAAATTATGTAAAAAAATCTATACGGATGATGTTGAAGTCACAAAGAAAAATCCACGCAGAAAAGAAATAAGAAATTCTTACCTATAAGGCGAGGGAGGATTTGTAGCCAATTCCAGTTTCCTATAAGATTCTTCGATAGGACTCAAAATGTCCGTAACGCTAAAAGGAGTCGAGTGGTGGAGCTGTTGCAAGTGGCTGAGAACCTGAGGACCTTGAAGATGCTTGGGGCTCAAGCTCATAGCCAATTCAACGCCATTGAGCTCGGGTAATATGCCGTGGAGGTCACTTCTATCGCCGGTAACTACGGGGCCTTCCCCGTAGCTGCCACCTGTAACAAAATATTTGGTGGTATAGTATTTTTTTGGAAAATATTTATTGTTTAACAGGATTAATGTGCCTCAATAGAAAATTCCTTGTAAATTATAATGACTTTATCCATTTTCAATAAAGGTATTTATGTTGTCTGAAGCTTTGGAAGATTATTCAGATATGTAAGGAAAAGTACATTTTGGAAATTGGGTAGCAAGATACAACGGAATTTTGATTGTTTGGCATATCTGGTAGACTGGAGAGAGCGTTACAGAGGCGTGAAAGAGGAACAAAATTAATGCACGGGTAGAAACCTACGGTATAATGCAATAATGCAACTAAAGAGATAATAAGTGATTGAAGTAGAGTGGAGATGATGATGGAAACCCCGAGGGAAACCCAAAACATCTGAGAAGATAAGTTTTTTGTCCAATTTATGCTTTTTGGCCCGTTATGGAAAAATTATTGATTTTTGAAGCCCTATAAGGTGCGCATTCAATTTTTAGTTGCTGTTTTTTTCCGAATAATTTACATTTTTCTATTTTTTTCATTATAAGTTTTGAGCGAAATGTGACAATTTTAAATTACCATTTAGCTTCATTGTGTTTGAACTGCCTGTTTTAATCTGAAATATTTCAAACAGTTTTTTTTCTGACGTAATTGTAGGTGAGTTGAGTTTGTGGTAATTATATACTTTTGTCCACGACCACCTAATAATAAGTCAATATTTTACCTCCTAACTAAAGGTAGGTATATGGTACCCATATATCAACTGTCGTGAATTATGGTTCATAATACACTGTAGTGCATAGGTATTCTGTATTTTAGGTCGCTTATTTGAAATTTGATACAATATATACTACTCGATTTGAAATTGGTTGATAGTAATAAATCATTTTTAGCAGCCGATTCCATAGGCGCACCTATTTGACGTGCCGGTTTGAACCCTATTTACTTATCCGAATAATTTAGGTAAACAGGTAAAAATAATTATGCCGAGAATTCCGGGAACAATTAATACACAATGTTACTTCAGGTTGTTACGAAAAAGGTAGGTAGGTAGGTAGGTAGAGGTACCTCTACTTATTGGTATAAAACTGTGAGTCATTTTAAGAGCGAACAAACCTAATGCGAGTATTCTAGGACACACATTTGGGTAATTTTTGAAAATGGAGAGTCTTTCAGGATTTATTCCAGTTAAGCGAGCTGCGAAATCAGCGCTAAGCATTCGTGAAAAGATTATTGTGCTTAATGTATTTAATGCACTTAGATATCAAAAAAGTGCAATAAGTATCGATTCTGCAGTGGAACTTTGTTCAAAGATGACAGGTATTGGAAAAGCAACCATCTACAGGCTGATGCGGGAAGAAAAGACAGGAACCGTGACGCCACCAAAACCATCTCCAGGAAGGCGAACAATACCGATCGATGAGGACGAAAAGGCCATCATTAGACGAAAGGTGCATTCATTCTATTTCAATAAGGAGATCCCTACTTTGGATAGAGTTTTAGGGGCAGTAAAAGAAGACTTTCCTGCAATCAAGAGAGATAAACTATGGAAAGTTCTAAGAGAAATGAATTTTAGATGGGAAAAACATAGTCGAAAGTCTCATTTGCTCGAAAAAGATGAAATAGTGTGTTGGAGACGTAATTATTTGAGAAAAATAAGACAATTTCGCAATGGAAACAAAACAATTTTCTATTTGGACGAAACATGGCAGAACGAAGGCTACACAGTTGGAAAAATATGGACAGACAAAAATGTGACTTCTCACCGGCAAGCATTTTTAGACGGTCTATCAACAGGAATAAATCCGCCCTCTGGAAAAGGAAAACGATTAATTATAACTCACATCGGTAGCTCCAATGGCTTTTTAGAAGGTGGACTATTATCATTCCAATCAGTTCGTACAGGCGATTACCACGAGGATATGAATGCTGATGTTTTTGAGGAGTATTTCGAACAAATGATAGAGCTGATTCCACCTGGCTCCGTCATTGTGTTAGATAACGCTCCGTATCACTCCAGAAGATTGGAGAAGATGCCTACAACTGCTTGGCGAAAAGCAAAAATTATCGAGTGGCTTGTGGAGAAACAAATACAATTTGAGGACAATATGGTTAAAAAGGAGTTGCTATCAATTGTAAACACCCATAAACATCGGTTTCAAAAATATGTTGTTGACGAAATGGCCAAAAAACAAAATATAATAGTGCTTCGGCTCCCCCCCTACCATTGCGAATTAAATCCGATCGAACTGGTATGGGCTCATGTGAAAGGTTATGTGGCTAGAAAAAATACCACTTATAAAATGAGTGATGTTCAAAAACTCTTTGAAGAAGCGCTTCAAGAAGTCAACGCGGGGAAGTGGCAAAGATGTATAGAGCATGTAATAAAGGAGGAGGAAAAAATGTGGCAATTGGATAGTTTACTGGAGAAAACGGTCGAACCACTTATTATCAATTTAGGGGAAGAAGACAGTCCCTCAGATATTTCATTTTCTGATGATGATTAATTTAAAGCGAAGAAATGTAATGACTTACTATAAATTTTATAGAATTTCAAATAGAAACATTTTTCCAAATTTACTTGTTTATTGGTTGCTTTATTGTTATTAGTATTATATTTATTCAAATACAAGGGTAACAAATTATGCCACACATCCGAATGTTCACTAAATTATATAATTATTGTGTTTAATATAAACTTAAACCCACCCGAAAGCACGTGCATGAGTGCAAAACATCACAGGTAGAATCCTACCGCTTCCCAGCAAACATGAATGAGCGGTAAATAGACGGGCCATAGCTGTTAACTGCGGTTAGATGTCGGCAGCAGTACAGCGATGTCGGTAAATAATAGGAATGATATCAGTTTTGCCGCCTTGGCTGAACATACGCATATTTATGGTGGATGTTTGTAATTTAGCCAGAAATTACCCGTTGAACATTTGCCATAATCGCGCCGATGTCGTTTTGACACCAGTATGCATGCCGGCATGCGACTTGTAATGAGAATAAAACATTGGCATTAGTGAATATCACGTTGGCAGTTGGCACTACTGCTGATTTGCTAGCCGTTGTGTTGATGATCAACCTAACCTAGTTGTGTTGTGTCTCGTGGTATGGTAAGGAATAATTAATCACTTTAGTTGACTGTAGCGACCATTTTATTAGATTTGTGTGTTATATCTAATCTATTCGGAGCAAGGAACGAGCAGATATGTCCGAAAACACAGAAAAGTAAGTACCTACATACATCATTTGTTGCATCATATACCATCATAATATATGTTTCCTCTAGAAAACCCCTGCATAATATCTCAAAGAGCACTCGTCAAAAACAGCACAACATATTTATATATAATTGTATATGTAATATTTTTTCATTTATCATTATATTTCTTTGTTTTAGTCATCATATTATACGTCTCATTGTTATACCTTAGTATATATAGCTTATAAAACAATACTATTGGTGAACATATTTTTTTATATTTATATATATTGTATATGGAATATTTTTTTCATTTTTCATTATATTTCTTTGTTTTATTCATCATGTGTTTCATTCTTAAACCTATAAGTATATATATAGCCTGTGGATTTGCATAAATCATTGATTAAGTCCCAACAGTGGGATGCCGGCGGTTGATTAGTAGAATACCCGCAATCGCACCATAATCTGTACAATGCAATATCAGTTCACCCTAACTTTGTCAATCCGCTGAAGTCCCGCTATGTAACGAAGCGGGTGGTAGTCTGGAGGCCTACTGGTGGCCATCGCGACACGGGCTATAGCCGGGCCGACGACATATCATGATTGTGGCCCACTTGTGTTGTCCGTCGGTTGTTTTTAAAGTGCCTCTAGAGGCCCACGTGTAACATGTTTGCTGGGTTATTGTTCGAGCCTCGGGTTAAGCTTTGTATTCGACGCCCTTATCAGATCTATAGGAATGGAAAGTTTAATAAATGCAAAAGGGTCTATACTTTCAATGTATATACTATTTAAAACTTGGCAATTTAGGTGGACCACTTTGTATACGTGTTTGACGGATTTTAATGATTTATTACTATCAACCAATTTCAAATCGAGTATATATACTATATACAATTTCCAATTTTACTACTTGACAGCTGCCAACTAGCTACGAAATTACAGAAAAAAATCAATTGACTAAAATGTTTGCTATTTTGTTGCTAGATTCAAATGAGATGTGAAATTTTTGAATTGTGAAACATGGAATCTGTCCAAATTCAAAATATAAACAGTTTTTTATTTCTCCGAGGCTGAAATCGTAATCAGCGGCCAGAGAAACCCTTACCTATCAATTTTGGTGAAAATTTACCTAGTTACCTATTCAATTTGCTTAATAATTGTTTATAACCAATCAATTACCATACACAACCAAACTTGTATTATCGAGCAATCTATAGCTTTTTTAACAATTTGCTAACAGTTTTAAGTCGATTCTATATAGCATTTTCGAATTATTTGTTGATCTAAAGAAAATTTTCAATAACTGTTTGAATTAGGTAAGTATCTGCTGGTTATAGACTATGAGATCATGGGGAAAAAAGTGTCGCGATTTGAAACACCAGCAAACCCATTCAGAACGATAGTTTATCATGCCACCATCAGTTCCAGCGCAGTGGAAAACTAAACATTTTATTTTCCATCTCCTAAAAATGTGATATGAAACTGTACGCCGTTTATTACATTTGATACTAGAATCATAGGAGATCGGTCCAGACTCTATGACGCGTTTAAAAATAATCGTTCGGAAAATCTAGGAAAATTTTTGACGATTTATATAACATGAAAACCATTTAGACCATGCTTGTGAATTTTCTCCCATATAGATTGGTTTTTTTACATAGTACTTACCTACTTTCCTAAAATTTCAGTTCAATATTCATAATTTTGTGGTTTTTATAAAAAAATTTGAATGTGTGTTTTAAAGGTGAAAATTACATGTCACTTCGGAAAATAATTCAAGAAAAAAATTAAACAATGAATATCAATAGGTGGGATTTGAAGAAAAAAATATCAAAAAATAAATAAAACAATAAAAATGACCCCCCTACAAAATAAAAAAAATAGAACCACAATATTTTTATTATATTTTTATATACTTTAAGCGTTTGGGTAAAGTTCCGCAAGAAAAATTAATTTGCCACTTTTTGTTCCGCCGGACAAAAAAATTAATTGAAATGTAAGACTGCGTAAGATAGGTATTAAAGATCCATTCACATTTGTATTTACTGGATTACAGATGTGGTTCCATTTTTAAGAGTTTGAGTTTTTTTTATGTAGGTACCTAAATAGATAGTTTTTTTTTATATTTTTGACGACAGACTCACCTGCCGACATGGACTCCAGGACCACCGAGTAAACAAGGCGGCTCCACCAACCAAAGAAATCAGTCAGTTCATGTAAAAACTATCATTTAATCACACACTTCGATACGATACGAACACAACTTACAAACGATCCGCACTTCTCGAAAAACCTACCACAAGCACCCGACGCGTTTTTCAAAAGAAAATCCTCTCAATGCTCTAACCAAATCCAATAAACAAACTGTCTAACTATATAAATAAATCACTGATCGGGCTATAGCACACTTGATGTAAGACTCTTTAACTCGAAGTGTGCTTAACTCTCCTAAGCGTACTCTTAGAGTGTCCTCCAAGAGTACATGGCTCTTGTGCGGCGACCGGGTCCACGAATCCACTCGAGCCGCCGACGAGGCGTGGTCTTCATCCCTTCCACCAATCAATTTACTACCGGGCGGAGCTTTACCATTATCGAATATAATCTTTATGGAGATATTTTATAAGGGCGTGACCGATGTCGAGTACAGTCTATTCATGATACTTAATCTCTGCAAGTTCTATCCACCTATTGTAGAGACTCTCCAGTACAAGAGGGCTGTTCTCAGTTCTGATATTGTATTTATATAGTTTTATTGGGCATATTGATTTGAGGTTATAAAGGAAGAGAACTTTTTCGAGGACCATGAATTGATTTTTTTTAATGTTGTTTTTATATTACACCTGCTTGTTAAAACGATTGCTTTTGTGACTTGCCAACGATATTGTTATTATGGTTACTTTTTGTAGAATTCCAACAAAAGGCGAAATCAATTGAAGTAGCTGGTTGGAGAAATGTGGGAGCTGTCAAAATTTCTTAAATACTAACGGCTGATCTAAAATAGCTTTTAAGCCAGATTTACTTTTTTCAAATTATTCATTTAGGTATAACAAATGGTGCCCCACGTTGGGCGCTTTTTTATTCTTTTGCCCGTAGTTGTTGAATCCAATCTTTCAATTTACCGAAATGATAACATCAAAAATTGTAATAACAGCCGGTCATCAGAATAAGCCCAACAATATATAAATAGAACAGAACTAATTCACATGTATACCTAACAACATAAAAATGAAAAATTACTTAAAATCGTTGTCGCAAGAGAATAATTTGAAATTCGTTTTACATAAGATGTAAAAACAATGTTAATTTATTATTGTTTTTGTGAAAAAATTTACACAGTATAGGTTACATATACTTACACCAAATGGAAATCTGTAGAAATATATTTGTGCCCCATCTCTGTTTCGTGGGTTCTAAATAAAGTATTAACACTAAAGTTTTAGGACTTTTATTGTTCATTTACAACTACCTACACTGGTTAACCTGTGGATGGACCCGCGCCTTTCTGACATCTGCCAACCGTCAAGGTTGCCAACTGTCCTAACCATGGCGTGCTCAGTAACAAAGCCTAAGACTTCTCATAACCATCTCTAGGTACTGCTAGAATCGTCCACACAATATAGGTATTTGTGGCATTTCATTTTTAAAAAATATCAGTAGATATGTTAGCCACTGGGCTTATTGTGTCCTGACTACAGTCTATTCAGCCAATCCGTTCCCTGTATTAGCTCATATACAGGTTCTTTGCTGGTTGGTTGTAGAAGTCTTCTGGAGTCATTTGGGGTCAACCATACAGTTTCTGCCTCCTCTCACAGTTGCATATAGTAATATGCAGAACTGTTTCGGTATCCTTTTTGCATCTTCTGCATGTAAGGTCTCGGTTATACATCCCTATTTTGTTCAGGTGCTCCTTTGTGGTAAAGTGTCCCATAAGTAGCCCCGTTATGGTGCGTAGTTTGCACTTGCTCATTGAGAGCAGCTCTTTCGCTACTTTTTCTGATGTTTTTTTATGAATTTCTTCCCACGTATTTGCCTGGGCGTATTCTTCCAGTGTTAATTGTGTTGTTCTTTTATTATAGCCACCCTTTTAACCATGGCCTAGTTAAGCATCTGGGAATGCTCACAGGTGGTTCGGGAACGGTCATCAGAGTGGACGATCCTGCTCTTGCGAGTTCGTCAGCTTTTTCATTGCCAGCGATTCCTTTGTGACCGACCCACGCAGTGTAACACTGTTCCGAGTCGCCAGTCTTCCAAGTTCTTCGCCGCATTCCCATACCAGCCAAGATGTTACCTTAGAGCTCTGAAGTGCTTTAAGGGCAGGTTGACTGTCACTGTAGATCCTGATCTGCCTATTGTTGTAGGATCTCATGTTATTTGCACATGCAAGTATTGCATAGACCTCTAGCAACTATTTTAGTACCTCTACGCTATATATCTATATGTGTGTATAATTTGAAAAGTATTGATGTGATTATGTGAATACCTATGTGAACTTTCGAATAAAAGCCATTGATCCCATTAGGTAAATATGAACTCGCTATGGCATAAATCCAAAATTTAAATATAATAGCCTAGTTACCAAGAACATTTTAGAAGTTTTATTCTCAAATTCGTAATTTATAGTTATTTTACAGTCTGAAGATTGAAAATTAAAAAGATAGCTCCAAAAACCTTGAAAAAATGGATATTTTTGGTAAGAACAGGATCAAAAACTTTTTTTCAAGTAAATTTTACAAAATACCTTTCTAAGTAAATGTGCATTTCACGTACTACCTAGTACCTAATAAAATTGTAATTTTTACCTCGTAAAACCTTTTTTTTTTCTTGAACAAAAAATACTCAAAGTTCACTCAAACAAAATAAATTTGCTCCCCGCGAATATACACCCATATAGAAATATAACCACAAATCTATAAGTTTTCAATAGAAATAATACTTCAACCATCAAAAATTAAATGTAGCAAATAATTTCTTCATCCTCGAAAAATCCCAACTATCCCAACAAACAACTCACCATCAACCCACAAAATAAACATCAAAATTCATTCGGTACACTCGAAAGTAACACTGAAAGGTACTCGAATAGTATAATAACTTATCAAGTTTTCGACCCAGTGGACAAGAATGGTTTTAAAAACGCCCCATTGTTGGTATATCCGTAACAAAACTAATCGTATGGGACAGTTCATGTGTAAATAGATCGTAATAGAGGTTTGAGATTTTTCGACGAGATTCGGTAGAGAATCTCGTTGTGGATTCAATGAATGTTAGTTTAATCCTAAACACTTTTGAATTGAAGATCCAAGATTAAGGCACCTACATTTTTTTATGATGCGTATTAGGTCTCAATGCGGCTTTCGCAGTGGATCGAATTATGAAGAGAATAACTTTAATGGGAAGTACATAGGTATTTAAATGTCGAGTCGAGCAGTTACAAAATGCTGCAAAAAAATTAAAGTAAGTATAGTGAATAACAATATACAGGGTTTCCCCGCATTTCATTAATAGTCACCCAGTTGTGAACACAGGTATAACTACGAACTGAGTTAATTTCCAGTTTTAGAGACGTCAATGAAGGGAGCTATTAAGTATGATCTACTTTTAGCTTCCCAAGAATTTCGTACAAGCTACTGGGACACTCTGGAAGATGCACATTAAGGTTTTCAAGAAGAGGAAGCGAAAATAATTAAATATCTCATACTGGCATCTTTGTTTTGAATTTAATAAAATATTTAAGGTATCGCTGTTGGGTTCAACTGTGGTAGATATCGTGGATTAAGAATACTTTATTTATTCGTTAAATTATATTTAAAAAATGGCAAGACGTCGTGTAGTATGGAAAAAATGTACCTATAGGTACAAAATATGACAAATCGTTTCACTGATAAGTTCAAGAATACAGTAAGCTCTGTGGTATTGTTGCACAGTTGGTGCTAATTTAGGTAAAATTTGGGTTTTTTTTAAGGATCCGTCCCTTCGCCGGCACCACCTCCAGCCTCCTGGGCTTATTGTGGATACTCCTAGTGTTCTGACTACAGCCTACCATACAGTTTCTGCCTCCCGTGGTCCAGCGCCTCACAGTTGCATAGTATATGTAAGGTCTCCGTTATACAGCCCTATTTTGTTCAGGTGCTCCTTTGTGGGAAAGTGTCCCATAAGTAGTAGCACCGTTATGATGCGTAGTTTGTTCCTGCTCATTGAGAGCAGTTCTTTCGCTACTTTTTCTGTTGGTTTTTTATTAATTTCTTCCCATGTATTTGCCTGGGTGTATTCTTCCAGTGTTTATTGTGTTGTTCTTTTACCCACACCCTTCTATGACCTAGTTGAGCATCTGGGAATGCCCACAGCTGGTTCGGGTCCGTTCATCGGAGTTGACGATTCTGCTCTTGCGAGTTCGCCAGCTTTTTCATTGCCAGCGATTCCTTTGTGACCTGTGGAGTGAAGGTAGTTACCTAGACTGTTCTAGACATTCCAGTTCAAATCTTAGAGCAGCAGCAGAGTCTGTATGTATCAAATCATTGTCGACGGCAACTTAAATATATTCCTAGAGTAATAAATGAATCTAAGATAAGTATTTCTATTATTACTTGAAAATTTTAATACGATTATTCACTTAATTTAAACCCTTCCTCTCAAAGCACGGCACTGTTGCTGGAATCAGCGACCTTTGCTGTGTGTATTGCTATCCTCGTTTTCGAATGAAATAATCAATTTGGATGCTGATACAAACAAAGTGTGTTAGTATAGAGGGTTATTCATTTTTAATGATTGAAGACGTTTATGTAGTTAATCAATTCCTAGATATACCTAAGTATATGGATAAATAAAGATAGGTATACCTACTTACCTAATATATCCAAAGCAAGAAATAGGTACCCTATAATTTAGTGTCATTATATAGGTATATTTATTTATATACAGAGTATAAACCCATACATTCAAAAGAAAATCGAGTTGAAACTGACCCTGTTATTAGTGAAAGTGGTTTGTTTGATTCCCATTCATAAAATGAAGTATCTTTACACATCATTTGTCCAAACAGAATGAACACAAAAGATAAGTTTACTATATTTTACTACTAATTTTATCTTCATCTTTATTTAAGTAGCTACAAACAAGTTAATATGTTGTACTTCCTGTTCCTACGGGTTTTGTGTAAAAACACTTGTCCTTCCACGTCTTGTACTGGACAAAGATTGTATACCGCCACTAATATAGGTAGTACCTACCTAAGAATTTCAGATTTGGCTCGTTATATTGTTAAATACTTTTGGTTTATACGAGGCGATCTTTGAAAGTTTTTGATCATACATTGAAATTTTTAAAAATTTCCATAGTAATTTCTGTATAGGTCTACCTATAGGAGGAGGACAGAAGTGCAATCCAAAGACAAGCTCTCCTTGGTATTACCGGAGAAATGAACAGCACGGGGACGTTCATATCAGCCTTTCTCTTTGGATCTTTTTGTAAGGACAGAGGCGATTATGGCAATTATTATGTTGAAATCGGGAGACATGTGGACTCCGAACAATGTTCGATAAGACACATTGACACACACTGGGACAAAACTCTAGATGAACCCATAATTCACATTTGATTCTGAATCATCATCCTATCTAGGGAACAGGTGATGCCAGGTAATTCAAAAGAAATCATCTAGGGCTCACCGATGGTTTCAAAACAAACCATGGCAATGAGGCTGGCATAAACGAACATGGAAAGAGAATATTCTTTATAGTCTCTGGGTCGATAAAAGTCTAGCTATGTTTCAAGTCGCTATATATTGATGACAACAATATAGCGAAGAAAAAACTGACATATGATATGCACCATAATAATACAATGTTGAACTCTGTTATGCGCATGTCTACTTTTTGACGTATGATAGTAGCAAGCACACAGCTCGCTCGATCGAGCGAGCAGCAGTCAGCAGTAATGAAATCTCCTCGCTCTCTCAACAAAAATCTCGCCCGTTTTTGAGAAAATGCCTCGCCCCATTAAACGTAGGTCTGTGGCAACACTGAGTAGCGTTACCTATGTGTTTTTAGAAGTGCAAAGATCTTTTTTTATTGTGATGTGATGTTATATAGTTGAGAATAGGTCTGACGACCGAGGGAAAAGTGTTTTTTGTTGGGCATTTTCGTTTTGAGGTTAGGTTAGGCATGTGGTGAGTGAGTCTATAAGGTCCTCCATTGCGACTCGCAAGAGTCTATTGTGGCTCACACGTATTCAGATTTCACCAAACAAATCAACATCTTAACAAAGCCGACAAGTTTATTTGGTATGATATTTCAGGTCCGAGGGCGAGAGAGAGACCCCGCCAAACATCAGATACCTGATTCGAGCCGCGGCGGGGCAGGCACAAATAATATGCTAAGCTGTTTCATCATCTTCCAGACAAAGACGGCAAGTCGGATCATCCGACAGTCCAAATTTTAGCACATATGATTATTCAGATGACAGTGGCCTGTTAAAAGGCCTGTTAGACAACGTGTAGGTCTTACATGCTATAGTCTAACATTTTTTGTTTGGAGACATTCTTCGCAGGATGTAAGCCTTTGAATGAACCAATCCTGGTAAATTATACCAGAAGTCTAAAGCTCTTCTTGCTGTCCAGGTTCTGGTCCGATAGAAACGCGTGCGGCACCCTCCCTTGCAAGAGAGTCTGCCTTCTCCTTTCCTTCCATGCCAGAGTGGTCAGGGATCCAGAACAGCAATACTTTATTGAGTTCTTCTATTGAGGAGCAATACCGTCTTCATGGGGGCCGTGCCCAGGGCCCCATTCTCTCAGGGGATCCCAAAGGACCGAAATCCCGAAAGAAACCGTTATTGTAATCTTAACCAAAAAACAGCAGCATTCCATTATCATTATTGACATATTATATCATACTGTATTTGATTACCCATGATAAATGGTCATACTTAGTAGCAAAATGTTATTATAATTCGGTTTTTTTACTTTCCAAAAGGGCCCCAAATTATTGTGTGTCCAAGGGACCCAGCATAGTTTAACACGGCCTTTTTGAGGAGAGTCTTTGGTGGCAGTCTAAAACCAATTTCGACATTACACGGTGAGAGCTAAGTGCTTTCAAAGTCGCTTTTGGTTGTCCGAGAAAATTTTTATTGTTCTATGTATGAGATTGGCTTGTTCCAATCTCTCCACTCTTGAAACAATGGCGTAAATTTCTGCCTGAAATACGGTTGCATATAGGATCCTAGAGAGGTTGAAATACACCAGAACTACACCAGAACCTGGGGGTGTTTTTGAGCCGTCTGTGTACCAACAGCTGTCTGCTCTTAATAGTTCATCCTTACGGAGGACCCATTCATCTCTATTTGAAATTGGGACGGTATAAGGCAGGTCGATTTGAGGTTAGTAACGGAACAATATCGCGAGCGAATTCGTAAAGAGGCACACACCAACGCAGTTATGCTTTCTATTGTTGAGAAATTTCGTCATTCCAGCAATGTATTGAACAACGAAAGGGAAGGTCTGGTAGCCCAGTTACTGTATAAACAAATGAGAACCATGGACGTGTCGTCAATCAGGTTTTACAATCACCGAAGTCTTTAATTATATTAGACAATGCTTTAACCAACGTCATTGAAGTTGAATATCTGCAATATATAAATTCGGCGTTCCACGTAGGTGGATTTCCGTACCAAATTCTAGTTGGACAACGGTTGATAAACCAAGATAAGTATATGAATGCCAGGGTTGTGTATTGTGAACAATTTTTATCTATGGTTTTAAATGAAACGAACTGTTTTTAAATGACTCCACAATATA
>CAJUYI010000207.1:63574-86920 GCA_910591695.1 Galerucella pusilla | reverse complement strand
ATCTCGACATTACGAAGACGAATAATTGCGACAGGTTTGAGGTGTCGCCGACCAATAAGAGTGCCCAGACTACAACCTGAGCACAGAGTTCGCCGACCACAGTGGGCTCCAAGAACACGCGGCTATGCCTGGAGAATTTTGGAATTCGGTGTTTTTTCCGACGAGACAAGGATTTGTTTGGTACAAGATAGCCATCGAATACGTGTGTGGCGGGATCCAACGAGAGTTGCTCAGCTTGCCTATGCTCGCCCCGTGCCGCCCTTCAGAGGAGGAAGTGCAATGTTTTGGGCTGGTATCATGTTAAATGATCGCACAGAATTAATTCATGTGGAGGGAACGATGACTGGTGATAGGTATCTTAGAGAGATTCTACATCCTCACGTGAGACTATGGCGGGCAGCTGTTGGCAATTCCTTCGTTTTTATGGACGATAACGCCCGACCTCATCGGACCAGAGCTGATGTAAATGAGTATCTTTAAACTGAATGGATCAATCGTTTGAACTGGCCTGCCCTATCTCCTGACATGCATCCCATAGAACATGCTTGGGACATGCTTGCCAGGGCAGTTGCAGCAGGCAGAAATCCACCCAGGAGTGTACAAGAGCTTGTTCATGCGGCCCAAGAAGAATGGCGAAATATTCCTCAACAGAATATCAATAATTTGGTAAACAGCATGGGCAGGCGACTTCAAGCTTGCATAAATTCTAGAGGTGGAAATAAAAGTTCTCATGCAGGTTCTCACTTAACCTTTTCTTTAGAAAGAATCAATTTGTATTTAATTTATTCAATTTCTAAGAATACTTTTTATGTTTGAGGCAAGTTTATTATTGGATAATATAAATTTTTGACAAATATACACGTTTTTTTTATTGAAACTAATTTTTTGATTAATCTCTGATCCATTTATAATGAACACATTTTTTTTCGGATATTTAGGGTGATGCAAAACTTTTGAATCTATGTGAAGAATAGCTTTAGGCATAAAACATCATTTGTAACGCCAATGGCCTGAAAACGACATAGGCATATATAGATAAACAATACCGATTTTGGTTCCTACGCAAGACAGTTGGCAAACTTCACGTGGCTTCTTCATATGTGAAACGGAGTCTAAAAGAAACATATTTGAAGTTAAAAAATTATTTCCGAATTTTTATTTTTCAAGTTAAAAGTTTTCACGATTTAAATGGTTAACCACCTTATCTATAAATATTTTTATCTGATGGTGTAAAAATATAAAAAGAGCTTTTATTGCTTGTTTTCCTTAGTCTTGCCTGTACCTAGGTAGGTACCTACCTACTTTATTTCCAATACCATTTTTATACTTACTTACATAATGCGATTAAAATATTTATAGATCAAATAAAAAGTGGAAATTTCAGGATAATCATTTTTAATATTGTTTCAGATTTTGGGTTAATAATAAACATTTCACTACGAAAGAAGCCTTGTGTTCAAGTATGTGGCGTCCTAAGGCAAAAAGCTGCATTTATGGATGGATCCTAAGCAAATTGGGAAAAATTCATTGAAACATCGAGGATATAGAACAACCGATGCAGGAAACATGTAAGTTTTTAAAATCTGGCCATTATTAAAACTACATATTTTTCATTTGAAAAATTTTATGACGTCATGTGGCAGTTGCCCCAATGAAGCTGATGAAAACATGCGGTTTTTGCACAACATTTGCATGCTTAATAATTATTTTGATCGTGTTTGAGCTCATTTTATTTTGTATTTTGATTTGGTGCTTGTTTTGACATTGTCTTATGTACCTTTGAAAAAAGGGTCATTAAATCAATATAAAACAACCAAATTACAAAGATATCCAAATACTTAATTGTTATCCACAGGGCGACTGTCATTAATGAAATGTTACAGTAACAGTGTAAAACTCACTGGAGAGATTCGTTAGCAAAATTGTGACATCTATAATGGTTTGGAATAGAATTTTAAGGAAGGTTGTACAAATAAAACAAACATATTTCTTATTATGTATTCAATTATTTTTATTACAGTAAGTAGCTTATACCATTTTTCAAACTATGAAAATATTAAAAGTTATGTATCAAACAATACAAAATAATAAAAATTATACATTTTCATATCACGTTTCAATCATCTCGACTAATGTTTCACAATATTTTACGTAACAATTTATATTTTAAAGTAATCTCTGTGGATAACTCATGTCATATTCTAGTTAGTTTGGTTCTTTTTCTAGTAAATTACAATGGTCTCCTATTCTAAAGCCATCCAGCCAGCATTGTGATTTATTTTATTTCTGTTCTTTTTAGAGAGTGCACTTTGCAGTGCGTCTGCATACTAGCCTATTCTCTTCAAATTAATCATTATATTGGGATTTGGTAATCAACTAATGGCATTTAGACTTTAATTAGTAATCAGCTCTGTACTCCACACAAACTTAAACTCCAGCGTAGGGCGCCACAGATAGAGGCAAAACAAGCCATCTCGGAGCCCGACACCATGTAAGGGAGGGATAGAAAGTAGGAGGCTTAGGCTGACTTTTTCTAATAGCGTGCATGCTATATATACCCAGACAAAAACCTCTAATCGTATTTCTTGGGTCCCTTTCTCTCCCACCGGAGTTCAGACGGACGTTTCCACTTACACAGCGCCCTATGGCTTGTTGCCTCTATCATAGAATAATACTTGCCTCTATCTGTAGTATCTCTATATGGGGGCGCCCAATATATCTTATTCAGCTATTCTGGAATGGTCTCATGCATCAACATAGACAACCAACGCATGAACGGCTATTAACGGGCTCGATCACATATTTCTTCAACAAACATTTGAACCCCCAATGAGAAAAGGAATCGAGTGTTGTCATTCAAAATGTAGAGTAGAATCATGAGGTGGCCTTAATTAAGTGGAATCAATAGTTTAAAAAAACGCAAACGTAAGAAAAAAGCGGGGAACCGCTACTCGTATCACAGTATATGAACCAACCAGTAGTATACCTCTCATAAATTTCATTCATAAATTGCCAGAGCTTTTGATAACCTTGAACGGATCGTTTTACGATTCATTTTACCATAGGCGTAGGTGCATACGTTTTAAAATGACTTGAACGTGTTAAATGTTTTTTCTTAAATATTGTAGAACAGTACACTGATGAGTTAATAAAACAAGTCTTATACTAAATATTTTTATTGGTTTTTCCATATTACAATTTTCATTTTGTTATGATTTTTAAAATTTTCATTGACAAATTTTTATGTGTAATATAGTCGTACCCTGAATAAAAGTTTTATTAAATATTTTATTGGAAAATCAACACAAGGATGTACAAAATTCATTTGGGATAATATGTTTCTAATCATAAGATGTATTGTACAAAATTTTCATGCGGCATATTCAAGTTTCCAAAAGTATCCTTATTCGTATTTTCATAAGCTCTAAGGTAACAGTATAAAGACGAATCAATCAAATCAATCAAAATTTTGATACGCTTGTGAATACGTCTCACATACGCTGCATGTATGAATTTCCGAACATTTTTTAATTAAATAACCACAAAATTGGAATTGCCTTTTTTAAAAGAAGTTTTCTTTTATGATGTTGCATAATCATGTCTGGTTCAAAATGAGCACCACATAAACGATGACTACTATTGTATAGTTTCTATTTTTGGCATCAAGTCAGGCCTATCGCATCGCAAACTTTAGCTCTGAAACAAAAACAACAAATTAAATCAATGCATAAAACTAAGGCTCATAAATGTAATATGAAGAACAAATAATAAAGTATTATACATTTCTTATGAAAACACAAACAGTTTCTCACCTTTCTGAATCCTTTGGAAAACGGTAAAATTTTTCATCACAATTATAATATTTATTGTTACATCCACGAATTACACACACACTACCCAATTTCTTCTTTTTAATGGTATCCATTACAAAAAAATGCTTATAAACTATAATAAATAATACCAAAAAGCCGTAAAAATATAAGCTGTAATAAATAATTTTATTCGCAACTTCACCACTTGCACTTTGGTTGGATCGCAGCACATAGTCATCCGAACGACGTTGTAGGTCACAGAGAGCTCGGCAGTGTGACGTCACGAGATTAATATACTGCGCTCGTATTATGAAGCAAAAAAATAGAACCTATCTCTGAAATTTATGGATAAAGTGGAGCTCTTTTACTTTCTGTACTGTGGTTCCATGGTCTGTTTTTTTTTAAATAAACTCAATTAGATTCAAGTAAAGTTTACCAAAAATCAATTACAAAAGCTTTAGTTTTTGCAATTGATTTTGAACTAAATTAAAAGCTCAACCCAGTGGAAATAGAGGATATGCAAAAAGGTAGAAGTTGGAGAACTGAAACTTTAAACAAGCAAATAGGATGAAGAGGGAACTACTATACAAACATCTGTCTAAAAAACGAAAGATAAATTAGAACAATGCACGCACAAAATAATAAAGCTGTGTTTATTATATTATCATACAGTAACAAATATGTATTCCAAATTTATAAAATAAAACAGATACTTCAACTTTGGACAGTAATTAATTAAATAAACAACTATGGAATGTGTCTCCACTAGATTAACTTTAACCAACCTAACAGCATCGCAAAGGACATTGGCAAACACAAATACTACAAAAGGAGGACTGACATTAATTTACTTTCAACATATAATTCAATTACACTTAAGAATAAAGTCTTACAACAACAAAATCCAGCTTAAGAATTATTAAAAGTATGCAAAGTTACAAACAATAAAAAATTAATGGTTAGCAAAATTCGATTAAGCTTTGAACATACAGCTTGTCAAACGTAGGATGGAACGCGAGTTTTCAAATATGGCTACTCCCTCTAGTGCGATATGGACAGCTGCTGAATTAATCATCGAGTAATGATCACAGCCAATCTAGGAAAGCTGTTGCAAACGCGCCTCAACACACTTTCAAAAGTTTTTGAATGCCAAATAAAAAAAATGGCATCCACATCTCGCTTTAGACCAGTGCGACAAAAAATTTATAATAAAATTATATGTAAGCTATGAGATAAAATTTATATATCCAAATTTTTATAATAAATAGGTTCCTACATTCACATTGAATTTCCTATATCCTGAGACATTTCCGCAGCGCATTTCTCTTCCTACAAATACTTCCTCTTTTATTAAACGTCTCTTCCTATGTTTGACAAACTGTTGGTCCGGACAGTACACGAAAATTCAAGCTATTTTCTTGGAAATATTATTTTTTCAGTGAAGGTTTCGTTCGACAATTCCCTAATTTTTTTTAGCTGGAGAACAGTCGACTGATCAAATAAAGCAAACCAATATCCCAGTCCTTTAAAATCCACTTTTATAGAAAAAAAATACTGTGAAACACCATAATCACAAGATATTTCAACAAAAAACAAACTTTCAAGTCAAATCATAATATCAACAGTACAAAAAAAAATTTATTCTCTTCCCACCGGTTGCTCGAATTTTTGCAGTCTTCTTCTTCTTATCACTTCTTCTTGAGTAAGCTGACTAGGATCTACGACCTCCTCTTCTTCTTCTTCTTTAGGCAGTTCGTTTGACTCTTTTGAAGTAGTTGGTTTATCAAACTCTGGTTCTTCAGTGCTTGTTTGAACTTGGGAATTTGTTGTAGGGGCCACTTTGGCTACCTTCGGAGTTTCTGACTGCGTCGGAGGGATGTTCCAGGATGGGTTATTAGTAGTAAATGGATTAGTAGTAGGAGTAGGATTTGTACCGTTTTGCGGCAGCTGTGAGGATAGTAGAACTGTAGTACTGTATTGTTGCATCATTACCACAGCGGCATCCAATAGCATCTAGAAATATAAATTACCACAAAATTGATTGTTAAAATTATTATTTAACAAATTTACCTGTATATTCCTCAAACACTGTATCCTAGCTTCGACATTATCCCTTTCATTCCCTTCCATTCTCTGCAACTCTTCAGTAGACAATGTTGCTAAATTTTGCGGTGGCATCGGTGGAGGAGGGAAAAACGGTAAAAAAGGAAATGGTGGAAAAGCAAAAGGAGGTAAATTAATTTGTGGAGGAGCCGGAGGAGCTGCTGGTTGTTCAGTTCCTCCTTCTGCAGCAGGTCTTTGTTGATGTTGTTGTTGTGGTGGGTTGTCTGCATTAGGTATTTGGAACATTTGGAAAGGATTCTGCCCAGCAAAGAAGGGATTGATAAAAGGATTTTGTACATTTGGTTGGGGAGGCCGAGGAGCTGGAGCGGGACGAGTATTGTTGTTGGTTGGGTTACGGAGGATATTAAGACGGCAAGTGGGGCATGTTTGTTGACGTTGGAACCAAGAACGGAGACATGCTGTATGGAAAATATGATTACAAGGTAATTTCTTTGATGCCGTAACCATTTCTTCTCGACATATAATACAAACATTATCAGCAGCTTGTAATTCTTCGGGAGTGGCGTCGGGATACAAAGTGTTCATGTTATGGATGGCCCTTCTTGACAAAATCACATCACTAAATGCTTTCTTGAAGTTACGAATTGTGTAATACATTGGTCTGAATGCAAATAATGGTAAAGTATAGATCCTAAAATTGTAAAAAAAAATTACAAGTCAATTATTAATTAATATTAATTATTTCTCACCTAACCATGATGGCTACAAAAGCAAAATATAAAATGACTTTGATCAGTCCCATTACCAATTCAGTGTATAACAAGAATACAGCTTTGTTGTCCCATGGTGTCTCACTGTTTAAATCAACTGAATGTAATCCATATTTAATAGCAATGTTTATTACAACAGTAAGAAGTATAGCATATTCAAAACCAAATACCAGTTGGACGGATGCTCCTTTAGAAACTGTAGATAGGTAGGCATGTTGTATAAAATGCAAATCTAAAGAGCCCAGAAGAAGTAGTAAAGACAACACTCTAATGTGGAAAAGCCAACTTATCACAGGACTTCGCTCCATCTAGTAAACAGTTAAACAGCCTTAATAACCTTCTTAATAATAAAAATATGATACTTACATAGTCTACTCTGTCTTCAGCTAACCAGTGAAATGATTTCAAAAATAGTAGTAACGTAAATAGAGCTACAAATTTTGGATTGAAATCATCTCTAAACACAGTAAAAGCTAGACATGTTTCAGTCACTGCATACCAGGATCTTTCCATAAGATGCTAAAGGCAATGATGATTTAATTAATTATTATTATTATTAATTAAAATTAGTGAAATTACCTCGAACTCGGTGGTTCGCAGCTGACCAAAGAAAATTTTTCTCATTATTTTTCCACTTATCCATACACATATAAAAGCTTGAATATATATTACCTGTAAAATGGATACCCGAGAATAGCAATAAACCAATTAAAAATAAATAACTACTTACAGCCATACTGGGATTTGATTTTGTGATATATACAACAGATGGATAAAATTGTTTCTTTTGATAGTAGGCATTTGCGATTACTATAAACGTTAGGGATAAGCTTAGTAAAGATATACTTAGAGACCTCATATTTCACATTTAATTATTACAACTATTGGGATTTTATAAATTTTTCCAAATATTTTGATTCACTGACGATCACTTCTTCCAAACGTCAGATAAGGTACACCAATCACTGATAACAACGTCAGCCTTTATCTACTGGCGTTAGGAGTATCTTCTTTTTGGTCGTTTTTCCTGTATTGATCGTGACCATGATAAAATTAACAGAATACTATTCAACATTTTAAATTCGAATATTCAACTTTAAAAAATATTCATTTATTGTATAAAAGTGTTGTTTCTAATAGGAGCTGACTAGAGAATACTTCAGAGGCCAAACCATAGATTAAGAGACGGCCATAAAATGGCCAAAGACTACATCATCAAAGCCACTTAAATGTTATCTTTTCTTATAAATCTGATTGTATGTGCACTTGCATGAGTAACTTTTGTCGGTATTCAATTTAATCCTTTATCACGCTTAATTTCTAGCTGGAGCATCGATTTTACTGGTGACTCTAGACCTGTTCCAGTCTGGCCTCGTTAATTAAGACTTACAGTTACTACCATAAGTACGACAACATGTCGATAGATGTCGACCATTAAATATAACTAAAATTTTTGGAATTGACTATCTTTTCTTTTATAATAAAGAGCGACGTCTGTCAGATGTTGGCTTAGATAGTTGTCAAAAAAGTAAATAAATAAATGTAAAATTGTTACCTATGGTAATATTTCCAGCACCCTATGAGTATGGCCTTAACAAATATTTTACTTCTTAGCCAGATTGCCGGCTATGTGATCGCTTTTATTTTATCAATATGTATCGTTGTTCCAATGAGTTGGCACCAAGATGATTTTAAGTAAGTTTTGATCTTGTTAAAACCTATTAATGAATCATTCCTCTTAGGGGACATTGTTTACTTTTCTCAACTGGACAATGGCAGGAAGCGGATGGGCAACTCTCTGTACTTTGGGCTTCACAGTGTTACTGTAACTATACCATTTTTGTAGGCATTTTACTACTGCTTGTTTCAGGTATTCAAATTTACAGGTAAGATTATTTATTTCTATTGGTATAACATTAATATCATACTTTATTTAGGTTATCAGTATTTCTTTACAAAGGTACAGACAGTAGCTTCTTATCAGCTTTTATTGATGTCTTATCAGGAATCATTCTTGGGGGTATGACCATTATTGCAGCATTTATGATAACATTTGGATTCATGGCTTGGTGTCAAATTATGACTGAAAGGTTTCCATCGTAAGTGTTTTTTGTATCTATGAAAAATAATTCCTAATCTTGTAATATTTAGTTGTGAACAAGCTGCCGGACAAGATATTGACCATGCTGATAAAATCAATACAGCTAACTTCTACATTCAAATGGGTACTGCACAGTTTGGTATATGGGGTTCCTTTGCCACTTGGGTGGGTTTATCAGTCTGTGCTTTATTAAAACTCTGCAGGTACCACCAATTGGAAAACATACGAGTTTCTATGTATCGTGAACGACAACGTCTAATCAATGAAAATGCCGATTCTCCTGGTAGTAGTCTAGGAAGAGAATCCACTAACACTCAAACAACAGCTACGGCTGAGTGATTAGTTGATAGTGTTCTTAGGTATCCATATTTAGTTATATGTGCTATTATCCATATATCTTTATTGCTGCATAGAAGTTTTATTCAATTTATTAATGAAAACTGACCTAAATAATATTTAGTTAAGAAAAGTTTTTTTATTTATAAAAATTATTATATTACTTGTTAAAATTTTTGCTTATATACTATTCAGCAACTTTTTCAATTTAAGCATAAGTTTAAAGTAATAAATTATTTTTATCAATATGTACTTAGCTAAATTTCTGATAAATGCTCTGAAAACAGTAGAGAGATAGAGAAAGATGTTTTATTGTGATATAATAGTTTTATTTACACTTTATTTAAATAAAATTATGAATTCTACCATCAAATTGTTTTTTAATTTCCTAAGTTAGGAATCTTGAAAAAGTGTTGTGCCATTATCATTATGGCGTAACGTCCGCTCTATTCTACAACTGCAGAACTCACATCACTGTCATGAATCTTCATATGCCGTTTTAAATCTTGTCGTAACCTAAACGGTCTCTCACATATTACACAGCTAAACTGTCGTTCTCCCGTATGTATGAAAGTGTGTTTTTTAAGTTCCCCCTTTCTCCTAAACTTTTTCTCACAAATATTACAAGAATATGGAAAAACGTCTCGATGAAACAATTTGTGAACATACAGGGACGAGGATTGCCTAAAAGACTTGCCGCACGTGTCACACATGTACGGTCTATTATTCGTATGTGTGTTTAAATGTTCGTCTTTGGTAGTTTTACTCGTAAATGTTTGTTCACAATGTTCGCAAGAATATTTTATACCATAATGTAGCTGATCTAGATGGCGTTTTAAGTGAGCGCTTCTCTGGAATTTCTTGCCGCAAATGTGACAACAGTGTAATTTCTCATTTATATGGATGTTGTAATGGGGTATAAATGCAGAAGATGTTTTAAATTTGGTTTGGCATATGTCGCATTTGTAGTAGGTTTCGTTTGGTTCCATTATTTTGCATTTGTTTGCCATTTCCAAGTTTTTAAATCTAATCGAAGGTTCTATAGAAGCTGAAAAGTGGTAAAAACTATAATATAATCATGATTTAGAATATAATAATAAAAAATATGTAAGCTAGAATGGTTAGACTTCTGTTTAGTACATGTCCTAAAAGTTTGGTTCTGGAATGTGCGAAGCTGTATTGAAACTTTGACTTAATTAAATAAATCCAAAGTATTTTAATAAATACCTGAGTTTATTTCACAGTTTTAGAATAAAGTGTAATATGTAGATCGCCCTTGCCATAGTGATAACTATACTATTGGGAAAAGTAGAATTCGATAGATGGCGCTCTGAAATGTCATCTTAGCAACGAGTAAAACAAATCAGCTGCCGTATAAGCCCTTTGATATTTAAGTGGTTTTATTTTGCTTTTTTAGTTATTTTCAGTGTGTGTTTTGTAAAACTTTTGCTTCTTCTTTAATTGTGCTTTAGTATTTTGTGTTAAACTAAATGTTGACTCCTAATATTTTTATTTTTGGAGTAATGGGTATGATTGATATTTGTGAAAAGTACAACGACTTCGTGTTTTTATTTTAGTAATTTTTACAAAAGTTGCAGGGAAGGTACGTTTGTATTGAGTAATATTTTAAATCTTTAATACCGACTTATTTTCTCTTTGGTCTGCAATGAAAACAAAAAATAGAATAACATAACCTCTTCCATAATATCTCCGATTATATATATTACCTCAGAAATGATGGCAGTTGAGTTAAATAGAAAAACACAGTTTTAAACTTGTCACTGACACAAAATTAAACAAATAAATTACGAATTTACGGTAATTACGTTGACTTGCATGTAATACAAAAACAATGCAAAACGAACTATTTTACTCGTTGCGACAGTTACAATTTTCTCCGCCGGAGGTCTCATTGTATTCTACTCCGCCCAATAGATATTGAAAAACCTTTGAATTTTAACATTCTTACTTTCTGGATGTTTCCTTAAAATATGCCTCTGCATGTCAAATTTTCTTGTAAAATTTTTGTTACACACCGAACAGGCGAAAGCATCAATTTTTTTTCCTTGCGTATGTCCTGACTGCTTAATTTTATGAACTTCCAACATGTGAGAGTTCAATTTTGGTTTGGTAGTGAAACTTAGTGAACATAGTATGCAACTTTTTGAAGAAAAATCGACTGCTTCATGATATTCTAGGTTTTTTGGTTGAGTATCTGAGGATTTTATTTGTTCACCTGTCTCTTCATCAGACTCAGAATTATTTGACTGGCTACTTTTATTATTTTGGTCTGAAACTTTACAGGTATTTCTAAAAATTAATAGGTTTTAATATTTTATCACTGCCAATAAATTTCAAGGCACAACTCTGGGTATTTTATCGAAAATCTTGTTAATTTACCTAGTAAAACATTGATTTGGCATTAGATCTACACAAGATTATTTTTGTGTAGATATTGTGTGAATACATTATTAACAGAAATAAAACCACTAATGTTTGAGTCGACATTATATTACAAACAATTATTATTTCAACCACTATTATGATTCAACTTATTATGATTTTTTAAATATCGTTTTTGCTTAAACTTTAGTCCACATGATTCACATGAAAACGGTTTATCATCCGAATGTATCAATTTATGCCTTTTTAATTCATATTTTATTCTAAATCTTCTACCACAAATATCACAACAATGTGGCTTTTCTCCAGTATGCTTAGTGATGTGAACTAACATCGGTGGTCTTGTTCTGAATGTCTGATGGCAGTAGGAACACTTAAAGGGAAACACATCTTGGTGCGAACGATTGTGAACATATAAAGAAGCTTTTTGTTTAAAAGATTTTCCGCATGTATCACAAACATATGGTCGTTCATTGGTGTGTATCCGTCTGTGTTCGTCAGCGTTTCTTTTAGTAGCGAATTTTCTCCCGCAAATATCACAAGGAAAGTTTTTAATACCTTCGTGAGTTTCTTTAAGATGGCGCACTAAACCTTGGGACACTCTGAAACATTTACCACACAGATGGCAGGAATGAGGACGTTCTCCTGTGTGTATTCTAACGTGCCAAATGTATGTATAAGGTGAATATAAGCATCTACCGCACTCTTTGCAATTGTAGTATACTTTGCCGTCGACTACTATTTTAGCTTCATTTACCATCTCTTGGTCAAGCTTAACATTCCTCTTTCTTTCTTTTTTTACATTTGTTTTGCCTGCAATATATTCTGTACTTTGTTGATGAGGATGGTTTTGTAAAATGTGGCTTTGCATTTCTTCCTCAGATGTAAATAACATTTGGCAAGTCTGACAGCCATAACACACCTCATCTACTTCATTTTTAAGTGGAGGATCATCTGGTGCCTCCAACTTGTCTGATGATAAGTCTTCACTTTCATCCAATTCTTCCTTTTGTGGTGACTCATAAATGCCTTGAAGTGGTAGTTGAAGTGTCATATATTCACCTATATTTTCGTCATAATCTGATATTTCTGTCCTTTCTATCAATGTTGAATCATTGCTGTACTTTTCATTTAGTATTTGTAAATTTGAGTCTTCCTTTTCTTTCCTGTGGACAAAAGTTTACTTCAGCATTTCAGCTAAAAGTGGAGAGATGTTTATCTTTGTAGAGAAAGTCAAAATATTTGCATTTCCCACTAATATTACACCTTGGTGGAGTAAGGTTGTGAGATGTTATTTCTGTTAACATACAAGATACATTTAATGTACAAATCAATGTTTCGTATGAATGTGAAAAGAATAAAGTTTTGTAAAATCATCAATGTATAAAATAATTCCTACAATTCCTACAGTTGCTTTGATATAAATTTTATATTTTTCAAAGTACCTAATACTTGAGTTAAATGAAATAAATATATAAGAAATATGACTATAGATACAAATGGTAGACTTACTCATTCTGTTGAAGATCGTTTTCTTCAACATGTAGATGTTTTTCCGAGACAAACTGATAACTTCGAAGTCTTCGGTCAGCCTCTATACTAGTTATAAAAAGTTCATGCCATGCCAGTACAGTGGATGCACACTGCCAGCAACATTGAAGTGGTAATTCGTCAGATTTATCTACTTTTACTGGAAGATACATATTCATTTTAAAACCTAAATTATTAGTTTCACCATCTTCAGAATAAATTCCTATCAATTTTTCTTGTTGATTGGCACATATTCTACATATTTCTGTAATGCTGACAATTTCACTTAGTTCGTCTGTTGGTATCTGTAGCAAAATATCTTGTTTATCTTCCATGTCCAAAATAGTATTTAAAGTGAAATTGAAAATATTCCCTCCTATAGATTCAAATTTGATTAGAAATTTTATAGTGTGAATTTGGTCATAAAGGTTTCACCAAGTACACAACAAACAATAAAATGGCCGTTGACAAGTTCACTTTTTTATTACCTTGATGAAGCTCAGCAACCAGTGGCTGTATATCTGTGGCTATGAAAGACCACAAGAAAATGAAAGCAAGAAGAAGGTCACAGAATACCCCACTAACACATAAGGCCCCCTCATAGATAATCTTCTTTTAACATATCCTCCAAAGACAATATATACTTTATACTGTTTCTTTATCTATACACATATCCGTAAGAAATAACACTGTCTAATGTCTTTTTTTTAGATAATGGAAATACATTAGACTATTTTTTCTTGCATGTACCAGCTAAACTTTGGTCTCTTTTCAGCATAAACAAAGAATACAAACAACAACATTAAGTGAAGCACGGCGAATATCCTTTGATGCTGAAGGGACAAAAATGAGTAAACTTGAAGGTGACAGCTGACTCAGGTAAATACCTGGTAAGTACCTATAATTATTATTGATATTATAACTATAACAATAGATTATTAATAGTTTCAACTCCTACTTCCTGGAATAAAATCAATCCTTGTATAATATATAATTTTTTGGACTCTGGCATTAAGGGGGTATACAACAACAGGCATACATGCATGTCTGGTTGCATACCTATTGGAGAGGTATTTTTCAGCATCGAACAATATTTGTAATGATTGATCTCTCTATCTTATCCTAGTATTCTATGATTTCCATTTCTGTGTTCTCTTTACCTCTGTCTTTACCGAATGGCTGATCCAGCAAAATCAATTGCTCTGCTTATAGTGCTCATGCTCTGTTGCTGAATTGAATGATCTAAAAAGAACACATTTGTATTTGAAATGTTGTGGCGTCTTTAATGATGAAAAAGCCTCTTATCTTTTTCAATTTTAGTGTATTTTTATATTAAATAATTTCTCAGTTAATGAAACTGGTAACATTATCGTTCCGGAATTACACTTGATCCAAAGGCGGTATGTTGATATAGACGTTAATATATTTATTTCTCGAAGGAAGAAATAAGATAAAATTGTTAGCAGTAATTAAAGCCAATTGGCTTTTTCTCCTAAGAACATGATTTCTTTGTTTTAATTGTAAATATTTTTTTCTATTTTAAATATATGACTATCTGCAAGTTGTCGTCGATACAGTTGCTTCAATAACTAGAGTCCCATTTTTATTGAACCAGTAGGTTATTGTAGAGTAGATGAAGTTCATATGTAGATGTACAATAAGAAATTGAAGATTCTCCTGTCTCAACTATTATCTGATACTGATAGTCCTCTCTAAGTCTTATTTATGAATTCAAGTAGTTCAAATGAACATACTGCTCCTAGTTGAAATCATTTTAATATTAGTTCATTTTTATAAGTTCATTATTGCCTATACATCCGCATTGAAAGAAACTTGGGTATTGGAGATGCGTTGTTGTTTAAAGTCGTGTGGCCCGCCGCCCTTTGTTTTCCCGCAATTTTGATGACTTACTTACATAGCTGGAGCATTCGGTAAAAAGAACACAGAAATAAAAATCATAGAATACCAGGATAAGATAGAGAGATCAATCATTACAAATATTGTTCGATGCTACCATCTACCAGGAAATTATCTCTCTAATAGATATGCAACAAAACATGCAAATATGCTTGTTGTTGCATACCCCCTTGGTGTCTTGTAGTACAGAATGTTCAAATGAAATTATACCAGATCATACATTGTTTTTAGATTCCAGGTAGCAAGAGTTGGAGCTATTAATTTATCATAACAGTTGAATTATCAATATTTCAAGACACAAATCAAATTCAATCATTGGAAAGACAAGATAGAACAAAAAGACCCATTTTAACAGAATAACTCTACGTTGTGACTAAATTTAAAAACTATCTCAACATTTTCCAAGAAAACTACACAAATAGAATGAGATTCGAATAACGACTATGTGGGATTAGTTTGCAGATTGTCATCAAAATAGTAAAATTCAATTCACATTCTCTTATGCAAAATTGACAGGTGTGAATGGAGTATTTTTTGACAAGGTGAACAAATCAGTTATAAGTAATACAATGTATTCATATCATTTAATTATATTAATATTGCTCATTTTCTTCAACTGCTTCTTTTTTCTTCTCTGATCTATATTGCTTACATTCTGGGTATTTATCTGCCAAGTGACTTCGAATTTCCCCATATTCTGCAATCAAGTTTCTTTTGACTTCATTTTGATTCCTGAGTTTTTCTTGTTTTTTCAAATATATTTCGTACGATTTATAATTTGCATAAAATGGCGGATACTTCTTTTTCTTCAATACCACTCTTCCATCAAAACAATATTGTTTATAGTCTAAAATTTCATCTTTAGGAATTTCATCTGTTTTCCTGCATTCTTTTGGTGAAGCAATAACATTGGGATAATAATTATTTTCCTTGCAAAATTCTACAAGATGTAATTTCTTCTCTTCAGCAATTTGTTCAGGAGTTTTCTGTTGGATCAATCCCAAGAAGAAAGCTTTCATAATTTTTCCTACATTTGTTGAGCCCTCAACTTTTGCATACAAATTTTTAATACCCACAACTTCACATATTGTTTTAATGGCTCTGTGGCATATCAAACCATGTCCTTCTGGTTTTTGCCATACATATATCTTTGTAGTGCCAAATTGAGTAAAAAAATCATGACAAACTGGAATAAAAGGAATATTTTATTAAAAATTTTAAAAACTTAATTAAAAAAATATAAAAACTTACCTGTATGGTTTCTGTATAAGTTAATGTGCATCAGCTTTTGGGCTGCTCTATTTTTTGCTTTCCTCAAAGCAGTTTTAGCTTCAATTCCTTTTGTTAAAGCAAAACCAGCAAGACCTTTCCCATTTCCAGTCACTACTAGTGCAGATTGTCTTCTTTTCCTTCCAAAGTTTCCTTTCATATTAAATACAGTCTTCAATTCTAACACTTTTGTATCAAAACCTTCGAATGTTTCTAAAACAATCAAATTCAAGTAATTTAAATTCTTCTGGAAGGTTAATAACAGTTATACCTTCTTCAATAGGATCTGGTGGTCCAATACTTCTTCCAGGCAGTTTAGCACCTGACCAACCTCTTTCAATTGGGCTTAATTTAGGCCTTTTAACTGTACCCATTGAATCCCTAATTTGAATAAGTTTTTTTTCCCTTTCTAGATCTTCTGGCAATTGATGCTGTTCTACTAACTCTTTTCCTCTAATTATTGGAGCGGAAAGACCAGGCCAAACTATATTTGCTTTACCTATACCTATTATTTGACCTCGATTTAAATCTTTTATTTTCGATTTAGATACATTTTTACCACGACCCCTTTTTTTACCTGCATTACTTACAGAGGTAATTCCCTTCCATAGATCTTGGGCAGGCACTACAACGTACATACATTAACTCCTAAACAATGGAAAACAATGTTGTACTTACACTTATTAAAGAAGTTCGTATTCCTCGTACTATGTTGTGTCAAAATGTTAATATCATTTTCTTTGCTAGGGTTTATTATTACAGCAGCAAACCTACATCTTGATGCGAGAGTTAATTTTTGAAAGGTTCTAGTTACATTTGCTAACTGCCCTGCCATAACTAATTAAATTAAATTTTATAATATTTCAGGTTATCCTCTTCAATATTCTTCTTATTTTAGTTATAATGCATATGCAGCTACATGTGAATAGCTGCTAAAAGGCCATCATCTTCTTTTATAAATTTTAAAATTTGTGGCTTAAGAGCCGTTCCGATAAAGCTAGATGTGATAAAAAATAAGAACGTCAAGAACGGTCTGATATTGCATCTGACACTTCTGACAGTGACACTTTAGATAAGTGTTAAATAACTTTCAGTTTTCAGTCTAGAAAATGTCCTCTGCTCTTTTAAGACTGCGAAATATATCGAAATGCCCCATTAATGCTAACTGGTAAGCTTGATTTTAAAGTAGTAACAAATTTCTGTTACATATTTATGTTTTATAGGGGCGCTCTGTCTACATCTGCAGTAAAGCAAAAGCAAGCAGAAGCAAATTTAAAGAATGATGTAGCTCTTTTAAATCCAGAAGAAATAGAACACAAGAAAAAGTTACAAGGAACGATCATAGTTGAGGGAATAGTAAGTAAAATGTATCGCCTTACAACATATATGGGACTGACTGTTCCAATCGGTACGGGGTTAACATTTTTGTACATTTTAGACCAACATTTCTGCAATAACAGGTGTTCCCGAAGAACACGTCAAAACTCGTAGAGTGAGAATCTACGAACCTGCTAAAAATTGCATGCAAAGTGGTACAAACAATATTGGTCACTGGCAAATAGACTTTGATAATAGAGAAAGATGGGAAAATCCTTTAATGGGATGGTCTTCAACGTAAGTATTATAAATTAAAAAAACTAGAAATATCACATGAATACTTGTTTCTAGTGGAGATCCGCTTTCTAATATGGAAGTTGATTTCTCGTCAAAGGAAGAAGCAGTAGAATTTTGTGAGAAAAATGGCTGGCAATGGTTTATTCAAAAAAGTAGCTTAGATAAGAAGTTTAAACCCAAAAGTTATGGAATAAACTTTGCTTGGAATAGACGTACCAGAGTATCAACTAAATGAATGATTCTATAATGAAAATCGTTAAGTTTTATTTAAAATATAATATACCTCTATATAGTTTTTCTTTCCTATTTTACATAAGAAATTTCAGTCTTGAAAACTACAATCTTTGAAATGATTAAATGTGAAATATTTATGAACATATCAATAGGACACAACATAGAACTAGCAGTTGTCTTCTAACTGTACTGACACCAGTGCTTATTCATGCAGTACTTGTAGCTCATTTATCTGTAACATTTCGTTATGGACATTTTCTAAACCACATGAGACGGCAAAGGGAGAGGTGGAGATAGGAAGAAAGGCGGAGAGGATTTGTAGGAAGATTGTGGAGATGATAGAGCAGTGTGGACTGGAAGTGGCTGGTGGGGCTACTGGTGAAGGGGCGGAGCCAAGCATGGGAGTTGGGGGTGATGGTGAAGGGAAAGAAAATTCGGATGGAGAAAGCGGTGAAATATCTGGGGGTGTGGTTGGATAGCCAATTATCCTTCAAAACCCATATGTTGAAGGCTGCACAGAAAGCAAAAGTAAGGGCAGCATGGCTGGGAAGATTGATGGGTAATGTGAAAGGACTGGGAGAATGGAAGAGGAGGATAATTGGTAGGACATGAGTTTCCCATCCCGGCCCGAAAAAAAAAACATAGGATACAAGCCCCCTATTCTTCACCTTTATAATTAAATTTGGCGTTTTATTGCAGTTAAATGCACAGATGTTATATTGTGTTATCAATTCGATTTTTTGTGAAATGATGACATGGTGTACAAACTAGACGACATTTAGACTAGTACTAATCTAATTTGTGCTATTCAGAATTAATTGAATAAGTTATTAATAAAACTTGCTTATAAAACGGTATCATTTTATTTTAAGTCATCACATTTATTTATAAACAATTTAAAATTAAGGAATAATTTAGTTTTTTTTTGTTAATCTACCACAAACAATGACACTTGTTACGACATGGTAACCCGCCGTATTTTTTTGCGTTTGCGCGAATCGTAATACATATTTTAAAAAAAATCAATTCACCTAGAACTTGCAAAAAGTATATAAAATATTGCTCTATGAAACCAAGTCGGAATATAATGTACAATATAAAGGAGACAAAAAAAAGTAAATGCTTTATAAATTCGCATCATAGAATGTCGTTTATTTATAGTTCTTTGGGTATTTTAGGATATAAATTTCAGCTTCTGGAAGTAGCAAAAATCACAGTCTATGCCAAATTATATATTGCGGGTAGTATGAGTTAATAAAATAGTAATTCATATTTAATCTGTGCTACAAAAGTGATTGAAGTGATTGTCAAAGTATGAAGTTATTTTAAAATATAATTATCAAATTAAGAACTTTCTCGTTGGTCCAATCACCTGCTAACTGGCAGACAGTCTGAATCTCACCTGAAGCATCGAGTTGCCAGTGGTTGCACGTCCCCACTCTCCATTCTTATTGGCTTCCTTGGAAGGAGACTTACACTTCAGCGATTTTCATTGGCACAAGGCTGGCTTAGCGTGCCAACAGTCGCATCTATATCGAATCGGCATAGTGTGGACGCGCCTTAAAGAGACTTATCTGTTTAAATATTCTAAGCGCACACCAGAATGCCTATTCACTAATTCGTGAGAGGTATCATTTATGCGTTTACTAATGAGATGACTCGCTACCGCAAAGCTACTCTCTTAATATTTTTGCAGTATTGCCATTATTTTCACATTGAATTTATGTTCATTACGATAGGATTTTGTGCATTTGATTATTGAAATGTAAACATTTAAAAGCTCCAGCGCAACTGCCTCCTCTTCCGCTTCTTACAAGTCATAGTTATTCATGATTTAAATAATTGTTTCGTCTAAATCTTCCTTATTTTATTGATTTCTAAAAGTTGAACAAGTTACAGGAAATAACTAGTCAAATAAACAGAAGAAGTTAGTTTATGTCATATTTTTTGACGTTTTTTTCGCTGGTGTGTTAGTGGATAATATTTTAGCACTCATGAGTTTGTAGGATTATACTTTTCTAGGAGCTCTCACTACTTAGTGTATTGACACCCAGAATACTAGTAGTTAATATAACTGGAGCAATATTACCCTTAACAAACGAACCCTGCCCTTGAAACTGATTTTTAATTTGAAAATTAATACAATTGGGTTCGTTCTGCAGGGATATATGGTGGTACTGGTGTTATTTGTAATTTACTCCAAAATATGTGGGCTATTAAAAATATTTTTTTGCATTAAGCATCAAAATAAATATGACTCGGCTGTAAAATATATTTTTTATGTCAATTAATGCGTCTGTCAAATTTTTTCTTGGAGATAATGTTTAAATTTGCCTGTTTTTGATTTAAAAAAAATTAATATCTACTGAATAATTTATTAATAAATAAAGTGAAATACTGTAATAAAAAATTATCAACATTGGGATCACTTTTCGATAACATTTTCGCTACTTCCTCGAAGTCTAAAACACCCACAGAAAAAAACGATTAAATATATGAATTTTACCATTTTGTTTTATTTCAATCATTCGCACATATCATTCACCATTTTCATCATGTCCTTTTCCATATTATCAACTTGGTGTACATCTATGGCGACCTCCATGTTGTTTGTAGGTGTCGAAGGACGATCGTCTTCATCTTCTTCAAGATCGGGAGGCGGTCTCAGTTTCACCAAAGCGTCTCTTAATTGTTGGTAGACTTTTTTGAAACTTTCTAACGTACTTGCCGGCGATTTTTTATTCGTCCGAGATTTCTTTTCTTTCGTTACTTCTTGTTCTACCTATTAGTAAAAAAAATACCAAATTATAAACAAGAAAAAACTTTTTTAAAACGGACACTTACCTCGTTTATCCATTTCTCCACTTGTGCTATAATCTCGAAACGCTTAATATAGAAGTGTGCTTGTATAATTTCTTTGAAACATGGACACGGATTAAGAATTTGTTCTAACATTGCCCATCTAACAGTTGCTTGGCATATATTAAGGTTATAATCTCTAGAGCTAACTGTTCCCGCCGGAGTGCCCCTGGCCCTTTCATAACCTAAAAAGCAAAATATCTCTGAATGACTATGGGTGTCAAATTGGAAAGGGAAGAGCATACAAAAAAGAGCATAGGGCTCAAGGAAGGATTTCTCCAAGAAGGACCAAGTGAATAGCATAATTAAGACAACTAGTCTCTTCAGAAACAAGAGTACATAAATCCTAAAGAGCCGTGGACTCGAGGAGGGTAGTTTTACTCAGATGTAATTTTGTAGAATTTTGGGGCCGAGAAATGAAACGGAAATGGTGCTCGAACAATCCCAACAGTCTTCTAAAATCTTCAAGAAACTCATTTGCATTTCAGATGGCCAGTAAAATTCTGAATAGTGGATTGTAGGTCTTGTTTGGTTTTACGCTCAAATTTTTTTTTGAAAGATTTCGCCGGCGTTTTTACTCCGCTACATCGTCTATTATTTCTGACAGCTCACCAATAACTGTATATGCCAACGAGGTGAAAGAAAAAGGAGGGAAGGTAACTGTGGTAGTGATTTAACCAACTTTCGACAGGAGTCGCCATAGTGAGAAGCCACATTAGTGACATTAGTAATCAATTCTTGTGTCAACATAGATAATTTTAATAAACTGAAATGTGTCAAATTGAGAAGCAACGTTAAAAAAATAGTGATTTTCAGTATTAGAAAGGTTATTCATGAGTATTAGTATGAATTCAAGTTGATATTGAGTTGCACAATAGTGTTTGGAGACTGCTTTTATCCAATATGCATAATATGAGAGTTTTTTGTTTCCCCTAATTGAATAATTTAATGTACGCCTCTGGTTTGTTTACGCTTCAACGGAAGTCGGCCATATTGAGGAGCCACTTTGGTCGATGATTCTTTACACTGATCGCGTTCATCACAACGTAGCGCTACCGAAGCGATCATCAATTTCCTGCTGAACGCGTGTTTTGTTAACTGATCAGATTGAGCGATGTGGTATCAGTCGCCATTTTTTTAATCAGAATTAAAATACGCTACACGCTACCGATTGATGATGCATTAACTGTCATTTATGACATATGTTGGAGAAATATTATAAATATCTTTGTTTGGAGATATTTAAGTTTGTATTCTAGTGAAAATGAGTGAAGAGCTGGAGGTGACTTATTATTTCATTAATAAATTGTATAGTTTGTCAGGAAATTAAGCTCTTCATGGTATGCTCTAAAGTGGGGAGTTCAATTTATTGTAATTAAATCCCATTTTTTATTGGTTAGAAGTAATACCTATTTCATAATTGTCGTATATATCAAATAAAATTGAGTTCTTGTTGTTGTATTCATTGACATTTGACATATTATGTCGATGGTTTTATTAGCACCTTCAGCAGAATTACGAACTGATTGATCACTCTAAAAATCGCTACCTGATCAACTTTGTTGGGATGAACGCGACCACTGTTATGTTCTCTCCTCTCTGTTTGACCCAGGGGGTGGAAACTTACTCGTGAAAAAAAGCTATACACAATTTTCAGAGACATCTGTAGTTGTCATGAGTTATGATTGAATATATAGTAAAGATTGTTTCTCAAAGATGGCGCTGCTTTCGTAAATAACTAAAATTTTACGTTGGTAGCAGACATGAAATGGTAGAATTGGTGAGATTTTCTGAGCTGTCAGCTGTTTTATGATTGTCTATATGTCGGCCATTACTTCTACTTGGGGTTGTTTGTATATGTAAACACGTGTTTGTCAGTATTGAGTTGTTTCATTTTGTTCTTGTGTTTTTGACTACAATTATAAAATGAGATTTGTTCGTTGATGTGTTTCACATTGTTTTAAATATTGATAAGCATCATAATACTGCGGATGAAAGAATGAAAGAAACAAAAAACTTTGCACCTCCTACTTTAAATTTACCTGGTGAGTTTTTTCGTCTTATTTCATTAGAATTAGAATAACGTAGATATTTTTTAATTTCCGAAGAATTTAATGAAGATAACAATAAAGAAAATTGTTTTGCATTTCCCACCAAGGCTGTTATCGTAACTCCACCAAAAATAAGAGGTACCTAATTACTGTTAATTTTTTCAACTTACAATTACTTATGTTGTAGAAATCGTTCATTTATTGATAAAATAAAGAGTGTCCTTTTTTAATATCTTGTTTTATTTATTAATCTCAAGGTATTTGAAACTCGAAAGAGTTTCAAAGTAACAAGTAACAATTTTAGGTTATTGGTATTTAACCACTTTCAGAGTATTTTCTACTTTGGAAATGCATTAAGTGCCAAAAACCTGAAATTGTTACTTCTG
>CAJUYI010000207.1:22309-48574 GCA_910591695.1 Galerucella pusilla | reverse complement strand
GAGTCGGATGAATCCGGTGGGGATTTTTCTAAAATAGCCGATCTAATTGCTTCGGGATAAACGGTGGGTAGATGTTGGGCGAGTAATGCAAGACCACCCATCGAGCTGAATACTTGTAAGGCACTACATATCGGTGGTTGTTGGAACACTGAAGAATTTGCTTCGCTATTACATTTGTCGTCATTATCTGAAATGGTTAACATGTAATAGTTAAACAAGAAGAGTTTTTTTTTAATTGTCTTACTTTTACACTGGTAGATTTTAAGATGTACATAAGGCCAATCGGTGGTATTTCCTTTGGACTCCATCAGTCTTAAAAGTTGTCCCAAATTCACGGTAAGAGGCAGTGGTTGATCAGAAAACGTTTCACATTTGATGATTCGCCCTTCAATTACGTCCGTGGCGTTTGTCGAATTAGACGTGTACCTTTTCTTTTTGGATTGCGGCGTTGCCGTCGATTGATTCTTGGCATCTTTGGCACGTTTATCTTTGGCGGTAACACCGGCAGCCATGCTCATCTCTTGTTCTTCGGCAGCGAACCACGATTTGAAAATATCCCTCTTAGTAGCGTAGTTATTCTTTTTATTTAAAGACAGTTCGGATTTATAAGAAATTTTAAAGAAAATATGTTGTTCGAGTATTTCCAACAGAGTGGTATTTGTACTTAGACACAACATGGCGCGGTTGTAAGTTTGTTTAAAGGCCGGATGAGCGGGAATGTAACTTTGGATCAGCTTCGAACTTTTGTACAGCGTTTCGTCAGCTTCTATACTGACGGGGATTTTTTCGTTTTCTAACAGTAACTGCAAGATTAATCTGCGCATAAATCCGGATATACCATTCGGTTGCATGTATATAACATCGCACAGTACTCTAGATAATTTAGCTTGGTTAGTGGCATGGCACAAACAACATTTAGACAAAAATTTAACACACACTTCTTCTAAATGAACGTGAGCTTCTGTCTGTAAACTGGATATTTTAGCGGTAGGGGATTTACACAACCATTTCAACAAATATAACCAAAACGACGAACCATCTTCAGAGCCCAACCAATCCCGCATCATTTTTTCATCGCTAACATCAGTGAAGAATTGCAATATGCTAGAAACGTTTTCTAATTTAGCCATTGGTATTGTGGATTCGTTTTCGCTTCGACAAAATTCCAGTATAGCGCCGTTTAAAAGCTTCGGTAATCCGGAATCGAGTAATTGTTGGATAGAAGTCGGTGATCTGCTGACTAGAGCGATGGTTTCTAATTGTTCAGAGCTGAGTTTTAAATTCGAAAGTTCTCCTATGATTAGATGACCGTACCATTCTGTACTAGTCTCAAATACTCTTTTATTATCGTCTGTTAAACCTTCAGAGTCTTTTCTGTCGTCGCTGATAGAAGCTTGATGACCTGTTGACAGGTTTGGTACCAGCACACCGATTTTTTCCAATAACATTGGAAAGAATTCCGGCATTATGTAACACAACGAACACAACAGCGAATCTAACGAATATTTTAAGCTTAGGTTCGATTCGGTTTGCGTTTTTAATGTGTAGATGGAATTGAACAGATCCACGGATATGAGAGATTGTAGATCGTATTGAACTTCGGATTGTTTCGCTGTCCATAAAATCGAAGCTATACTGGAGAAATAAGCGGCGTTACAATTGTCGGTGTTTTGAGATACAATCGCGTCGTTTGTAGTCGTTTCCAACCATTCTAGTATTATTTTTACTCGATACGATGTATCCGCGTCCTAAAATATTAAATAGAAATGTTTAGTTGCTATTTTCATCATACAAAAAATACAAAAAACCTTAAAATTCAAAATTGAGTATTTGAAAGGGTTGTGTTCAACAGAAAAACTTTACGATGCTAGGTATGCAATTTTCCGGAAAATCGTTGAGTAAATTTTGTGTGTGTTGTTTTTTCGCTCTAATTGTTCAAATAATAAAAACACAGAAAAATGTTCAAATCAAAAAATGTAGCTGATACATTTATCCACAAATTTTATCTGAGAAGTTTTTCTGTAAATTGAGAAGTTTACGAGATAAAATTAATGTCAGTGCTAGTCAATTAGTAGTTACACGCGAACGGCTTGGGAGCCAAATTTATTAACCGCTCGACTTGAAAGTTAATAATTTTGGGCTTATAACATTCTAAAAAAATAAATAAACAAAAGTAAAATGCAGAGAAAGATCTAAGTTTTCAGATAGAAATACTTTCAAATTTGAAAAAGTAGATTTTCTAACTGTAAAATCAGTTTATTTATAAAAAACTATAGCTAAAAAGTCAAAAAACAATTATAATTCCTATTTAATCAATACTTATCCCAGCGATAATTCCTTCTAGATTTAGCATTGCAAATGAGCATAAAGCATTATTGTTATAAAAGCAGAGCCATCAATATTTCGGATTTTAAACAAATGCTTCTTTAAAATCTTGTTTTTTTTTTGCTTGCTTAATTTTACTTGTCTTTTTAGACTTCATTCAATTATATCTTTTTTCGAAATTAACATAATTCAATGAAACTTTACCACTGAACACTTTAAAGTGTACTTAGGAGACTACTATACAGTTTTTCAATAAATATCAGATTTTTTAAATAATAGACAATTATTTACAATAAATACTTAAATCAGAGGTCTTTCAGCAAACCTTCTACAATTTTTTATAGTGTTTATGATACTATCTAGAAATTCGAGAACTTCATGATGAACCTATTTAGAAGTGATCGCGATACAAAAGAACACACCCATGGCTCAGGTAAGAAAGAGAAGGGAGCACAAATAACGGTGAAATAGCAGGTGAGAGAGCGGCTTATACGCGCCACCGCGTAATAACAACAACAACAATAATAATAAAATATTAACAACAAAAAATTCAACAAATTACATTAAAAATAGAGTCTGCTTTATTTTTTCTCTTATTTTTTGGGAATGAAAACCACAATGTTTTTTATTTTTTTTATTTCGACGTTTCGGTAGCGTTCCAGCTACCTTTGTCGAGATTAAATAATTTTTGGTCCCTATCTGACACAACGAAAAAAATATAACAACTAGACAATCAATAATATTTTGAAGTTTAAGACTACAAAACTTTGTTGTCAAATTTTATTAAGGTCCATTCATAGTAGATCACATCTCTGGTAAAATGTGAAATAAATATTTTATTTTATGACATTCCAAAGATATGATAGTCTACTAGAAATGGAATCCAATCTAAATATCTTCTGTAAGTTCCTTGTGGCATTACTTATTCTTTTTTCTTATTCTTTTGGGAATCAAACCACAATAATGTTTTTCATTTTTTATTTCGACGTTTCGGTAGCGTTCCAGCTACCGTTGTCAAGATTAACTAGTAATAAAATTGATAAAAAAATTCTTGGTCCCTATCTGACACATGATGTCCGATCGAATTTTTATGACGATTTTCGGACTCAGCGGGGTCGAACGTTGTCAGATAAAAAATGAAAAACATTATTGTGGTTTGATTCCCAAAAGAATAAGAAAAAAGAATCCAATTTAGTTGTCATATTTTTTTCGTTGTGTCAGATAGGGACCAAAAATTATTTTATCATTATTCAATCTTGACAAAGGTAGCTGGAATGCTACCGAAACGTCGAAATAAAAAAATTAAAAACATTATTGTGGTTTTCATTCCCAGAAAATAATAAATAATGCCACAAGGAACTTACAGAAGATATAGAGTCTATAATGAAAATGAAGTGGGGTCAAAAAATGGAGGTTCACGTGGAAAATCGTATGAATCTTTGTGGAGGAGGCAGATACAAGAAAAAGTTTCAAATAAAATTAGAAGATTACGCCATAATCTTGGAAGTACGCTATGTTATATTTTTTAATTTTCCAATTTATTACTGTTAATGAGAGAAATTTGGTAAAAAAAACGAATGAAAATTTTTTGCTCAATTCCATTGTTTACTAACTAAATCTCGTATATTATTTTGAAAAATAATGCAGATACAAAAAAAAGGTTCAGACAAATTTTGTAGATAAATGTATTAGCTACAACTTTTAATTCGAACATTTTCTTGTAATCTCATTATTTAAACAATTGGAGTGAAAAAGCCAAAAAACAAAAATTTTCCGGAAAATTGCATGCTTAGCATCGTAAAGTTTTTCTCACGTTAATCACAACCCTTTTAAATACTCAATTTTGTATTTTCAAGTTTTTTGTAATTTTTGACTAGGCTATCACTCTAAATCCATATATTTAGTTAAACTAAAACAATATTTTACCTGGTGTTCGCAAATCTGATACAATAGCTCACAAGCCGACTGGTACCCGGAAATATTGATCAATCTATCTTGCCAACTAGCATCGGCGACCATTAGAGGTTCTATATCTGATCTACTATCCAACAACACCCTTATGGCATGGTAACTATTTTCGGAACTATGAAGAGCCAATTCCCTTAAAACTTTTTCCAAGCAAGGAAGATAAACTGGTAGTATATGTGACGGTACCAACAGTAGACCACAGCAAGTAGTTAGTAGATTCGGAACGGCCGAAGCACATTCGATGATTTGACGTTTCACTTCCGTACTCGAATCCAATGTGAAACAATGATGAAGTAATCGGAGCCAACCTAAAGAAAATATTTTTATATTCAATGGGTTACATTTTAAGAAGAAGAATTGTGTACAAACCGAGACTGTGTTTGCAATGTGATTCATCTTCTGCGTCGGAACCTTGGGTTAAACTACCACCAAATGCGTAATTCCCGAGTAAACGAATATGTATTAGACCTATGCTATTAGCGTCATGTGGTTTGTACAATCTGATCAAAACGCAATTTACTACTTTTGGCACTGGCAGATGTAAGCGTATATAAGTTAAACCACTCGTCGGCAAAGGTAAGCAGACTGGTGAAAGTCTGGATGGACCATTCGCTGATACCTACAAAAATATAATATGTGAAGCCATTTTGTTATTTGATTGGAAAAAATGCGGGGAGGCTTCTTTACGTATTTCATTAGCCACCTCATCAAATCTAATCTAGTATACAGGAAGTTATTTGAAGTTGGGAAAGACTGGGAAGTTATTGTATAGCAATAATGAACATTTATATTACGAAAAGTAGACAGTGTAGTACAGTGGCGGCTCGTGAACTTTTTGCCCAGCAAAAACCAACGTGGAGGTATAGAGTTTCTCTTGCCAGACATTTTTTTTTGGTCTCATAATTCATTGTGCAGTGCTACTTTATCATAAAATTATATTTTAGAACTGAGTTATCTAACAGTGTAGGTATTGGAAAACATTCGAATGAGCTTTTATTCGTCAAGTCGAAAAACTTCAATTCATGTAAATCGGAAAATCGAACCTCAATTTGAACTTCATAGTAGCTAAAATTTCATAAAAAAGTTGTTTATAATGTAGTTTCTTGTCTACCAAATTATATGTTTTCCTAAGCGTCATCAGTTGAAAAATTTTCAAATAAAATATTAAAATGCATTTGTGTATTACGTAAACTTGAAATTTTATCAATGAGATATTTCAAACCTTAGACTATTAAACACAGATAGACAGAACTGTTTACATTTGAAAGCGATCCAACATTAAAATCACGAAAACAGGAGGTTGCCAAGCTGACGAGTACTCCTTACATACATTAGGTACGCCGCCTCATGGTTATAGAACATTTCGAATTGTCAAATACGAGAAAGAACTCACTACAACATCGCTAGCCTAGCGTACTATGAAATTCTATAGATTTTCTGGCGTTCATTCATATTTTGATAGTGCAGTGTTGCTTCGTATGGAATGTGAGTTTATTGTTAATCGTTGAATTTTTTGTGCCTTTTTAATAAAAACAATAAAATCGGTGATAATAAATATGGGTCGCCAGTGCAAGTTTTGTAAAAAATCGGCTCTTTTGTATCCGTCTTTATCGTTTCATAGGAAAGTAATTTTCTGACAATGCTTTAAGGTTAGTGGCGTACATAGCAAAATGTTTTTATTGTCATGGAAATATTTGAATTATTTTTAAATTAAAATAGATTCAATTTATGTTCACCTTCAAAAATGGAACAGTTTTATCGATATATTATAGGTAAATTTCCTCTATACTATATTTTTGTTTTAAATATTTCAGAAAACGTGTATTGTTGAAGTTTAACGATGATTGTTGATATTTAAGGTATAATTCGGAAAAATAAAGTATTTAAAATATCCCACTGAGTTCTTTTTTAGTTGCTAATGCAATCTACTTTTCATATGAACTGTGTACTTAACTCATCCTTCAGTTGTTATTTTATTGTTTTATTAATAGGTACCTATATAATGTAACTAGTGTAACAACCAAACTACAATGTTGAGGAAATAAAAAATCAACAAGATATTTAAAGTATGTGCATGTTTTTTTCACTCTAACGCCTGAGGTTTTTAATAACTTAACTACTTCTGAAAATGCGAAATCACGCGCTTCTGAAAAATTAAAAAATTTCCCTTTTGACATACACTATAACTTAAAATTAAGGATTGATTCGTAAGTCAATAAAATAAAAATCACATTTTCTTCAAATATTGATTTAAAACTAAAAATAAAAATACGTTTATGTATTACGTTATAGCTACGCCACTGCCAAGCTAGGATCTCGCTTTTAACAGCGTTGCCTTCATTTGGTCTCCCATGTAAGAGAGAATATATAGTTTATCTTCGTTACACGCATTATATCGTCCTAATCAATCATGGATTGTGTTTTTGAAGTATTTGTGAATGAAATGTTCTGTCTATCTGTTTTTAAAAGTCTAAGCTTCAAACGCTCTCTTGGATAAATTATATCAGTGAATTTATGTTGTAAAATTTGAAAAATAGCATCTGTTTGTTCAAATATTAATTTAAAAGTATCAAGAAAAAACAGAATTTAATTATTCCCGCTGATCATCTAAAACAAAACAAGCACGCACGAACCTACGCTCGTATTCTGTATTCCGTAGTTCGTTTTGGTTCGTATATTATCGCAACTGCTAGAAGCTATCCCAGAGGCTAGCCTACCGAGAGTGTTGCCATTTCCGTTCTTTTTTACGGTATTAGCAATTGGACTGATAGAAAAAACGGCAACTGTGTAGAGCAACACGTGTTTTGAGAGAGATATTTGTGGAATCTAGCCTCAGGGCACTGTTGTCAGATTCTAAAATAAGTAATGAAAACGGGGAAATAATAATTTTTCGAAAAATGGGAAATAAAATGAAGAATAATCAACAAAATATTTCTGGTGCTATTGCTGGATATATTGTTGAAGAGGCTGAGCCCCCTGCGAGGAGCCGCTACTGGTGCAGTATTTTACTCACCTCTAGCGCTACGTACGATGGCGACGTTGCAAGATTTGCAGAATGAGGTTGAAGCTGGACTTCTCTCAACAAAACAGCGTTAGGAAGCTGCAACATTAGCTCAGTGTGATTTTCTTCAGGATAAAAATGATATGACCACAAAGGAGCTCTGGCGCGTCTATGGGTAGAGCCCGCTAAACCCTGTAAATAAATTAACATTTATATAGACGGAGATTTTTTCAAAAAAAAACTGACCTGTATTAATACATCTGCAGATTGAGCGGTACTGGATTCACAAGATATAGTACAATAAGGAGCAAAGTTAACGAGCGCCATTTTATTTTCTATCGACGTTTGCAGGATTTTTTTCGATGAAGAAGCCGAAGAAATGATAGTACGAACGTCAGAAGTACTGTTGATACCGCTAAAATGTTGCATTACCGTGGATATAGTACCAACTTTCGATAGAGTACTCGGTGACGTTGTACTATTAACAATACTGTTACCTAGTATCGTTATACCACCTGCAAAATGAATAAATTATTTAAATTATACAGTACGATTTATAATAACGATGATTCTTACTGGCATCGAAGAATTTTTCGATCGCTTCTTCTGTATCTAAGACTTGTAGGATGAACCACAATAAAGGTTCGCTGAGTTGCGGGGATTGCGACAAAAACATGAGCAACGGTCTTAATAACAAATCCTTATTGGAAGCTTTTCTAGCCAACAAAGCTAACAAATGAAAAATTGCGTCTCCAACTGTATTCGGTTCGCTGAGAGTGGAAAATGCCACCTGGAAAAGATAAATAAATAGTTGAAGTTGACGCAGTTTTTTAAGCGAATATTTTTTACCTTTTGAGAAACATTGGCTAACATACAAAGTGATGATGACTTACATGCCGCCAGACAGCGACATAATCTTATGACAGTCGGATGATGTTGTAATACGATGTCCGCGAAACACGGGACTTGTTGTTGAACGCGAGAGTTTTCTTGATGAATTTGCTCGGCTTTAGATTCGTCGGTTTGTGATGTTGCTGCTGATTCAGTATCCATAGCTTCCTGTAATTATATAATATGAAAAAAAAACCGTCTAAATCACTTTTATTAGCGAAATTTTACCTGTTGATTTGGTAACGGCGTTTGCACCAGCTTCCCTAATAATTTTAACAGTAAAATTAACAGATCTTCATAAGATACCGGCCGATCTTGTTTATTCGAATCTGAACCTAATACACTAGCGAAAATATCACTAAAAGTGCTCGTCATAACCGCTTGTTTTTCTCCTATACTTATACACTTGACTCTCTCGGTGTTTATCACATAACTATGTACCAATGCGGCTAAAACAAAAAGTTACACTCAAATTTTCGAGTATTCGATTTCATTTTGAAACTTACCCGTGCTTTCTAAAGTGCTCATTGCTATGCTTAAATCGGAATTCGTAAAATCTAGATACAACATCGTTTGTAATAATTTACATTGAGCATCCAAAGGACCTAATCTACAGGCTACAGATCCTGAAGGTCGAGTTAATTGGTAGGTTACTTTTAATAAAGTAGATTTCAGGAAATTGCCTAATTTACTTGCTGGACTGACAACGTCGCATCGTATTTGTAATCTTACTAAGAAGTCGTGTAGCGCTTTACATAGCAAAGGACCGGCCTGTAATCAAAAATAATCACGTGACATACAGTTGGCAGAAGCAAAAGTGAGCCCTGGTGGGCGTGTTCATGTCGCTGTAGTTGTATTTTTGTAGTAACAATTCGATATTTTGAAATCGATAACCAAATATCGATACCATAAATGTCTACTGTTAAGAGATATGTAAACAGAGTCAAACTTGCTAAAAATGTAACTCTAAATATTAATAAAAAAATTTTTATTGGACCAAAACTAAAACTGCCGTTTGCCCTAAATGTCTATATTTTCAAATTACATGACTGTATTAATGTCATGGAAAATAAGGGTCAAGTTTCTATGGAAAGCAACAAAATATGAACTGGTTATAGTCCAGTGTTGCCGATGCAAAAATGAAAATTACCCGAACTTACTATTCAAATTATAAGAATTTGTCAAAATTACCAAAAGGACACATTGGTTATCTAAATAAAGTCTTCGACCCCAGTCAATATGGAAGCTCCCCAAAAACAATAGCCATTTTATATATCCCTTCTACAAAATATTCGAATGAATAAAATGATGTATGTTGATGAAATCAGTCGATCATATTATTTAGATTATATTTAACAATTACTAATGGACAATCGTTAACATTGACTCTTGATTGGCTGCTTGCGATGACCTTATTTTAGTTCGCATATTTTCCGGGGCTCATGTTTGGTTCTGACAACTGTATACTTTGGCAAGTTTATCTGAAGCAGTGAAAGGAGTGCAGTCGAAAACATTTGATATTGCCACGTTTAACTATGAAAAAGCTAAAGTGCTAAGTATGTAGTGATAATAATTGAAAAACATTATTCTTCCAATTTATGAATATTAAAAGATGAGCACAAATTTGTTATGGTCTTCTTCAAGCTCTGGCAGCGTTGTACGAAAACCATAATTACCACACCCTCCGAATAATTGGTGATTTTTATCGAAAGGCCTGACCAGCTGACTTCTTATTGGCAAGCGCGTGCGTGTGTTCTTCCCTCTCACTTCGTCAACCGACTGATATTGATTTATCAAGTAACGTTAGTATTGTCAGTGATCTTTGTATTTTCAATTTTACTTGGTAAAATAGGTACCGTACGCCGTTTGTACGTTTATGACAGATATGCATCATGTTTCCTCGCCTCTTACCAATGCCTCGTAGCTTCAGATAAACTTGCCAAACTATAGGTCATACGCGAGACCGAAGGCAGAAACGGGAAACCAAGACTGTTACATACTTTGAGGCTTCTGCATGTATGCCAGAAACAAAAATATAGTGTAAACAAAGGATTTCAAAAGGAACATGCCCCCAATGAAGAAAAAACCGTTTTTTCGGACAATAAGGTCACGGCCACAGTGTTTTGGAATTCCAAAGGTGTGATTTTTGTTGATTATTTGGGAAAAGGGAAAACGATAAGTGGCCAATACTATGCTGAATTGCTGACATGTTTTGATGTCGAACTTAAGAAATAACGACCGCATTTGTCGAACAAAAAAATTTTTGTGCCATCAGAACAATGCTTCTACCCATTCGTCAGCTATTGTTGCAGAAAAATTAGCCGAACTGCGTTAGGATTTATTGCCTCATCCGCCATATTCTCCTGATCTGGCTCCCTCAGTTTACTTACTGTTTCCAAACTGAAAAAATGGCTTGGTGGAAACCGATTTCAGACAAATGAAGAAGAATTTTGCAGAGCTTCCGAAAGATTATTTTTGGATGGTTTGAAAAAATTGGAAGCTCGCTGAACTAAGTGTGCAGAGTTAAAAGGAAGAAATAATATTTTTTTTCATTAAAGTAACTTTTTCATTAAGTCTCAGTCCCCCGTCCCTGTCTATGGTCTTCTGTACACTGTCACGGCTAGACTTCCACCTTTATACAGAGTGGTCCTTAAGTAATTGTACATAGAAGTACAGTACAATATTCACTTCAAAATATTGCTATTTAAACCAACTAGCCTTAATAAAATGTTGATATTAAGAGAGCATGATATTTTAATTTTCGTTTTTTACAATAACTTCAACGCTTTGTGGCGTATATGCACAAAAATTTTTGGTTGGAGATTTTTTGACATAAGAAATCATAATTTTGTATCTATTTCTATATATTTTGTAGAGGTCGCCTCATAGGCTACGTATGCGTCATAAATGTACGGAAAACTTTTTTGCCTTTTACATTAGCGCTACTTTTGTAAAAAATAATTAAAGCCATATCCATACAACAATAAAAAATTAGTATCCCCATATCTTAACGGTGTTAGAGATAATCACATTTTAGTGATTAACCACATACTTATTATTTAATGAAATTACGTTATAAAAATGTAGTGTGTACGATAATTATTATTTTTAAATATTAAAAGTACCATACATATTTTTCATGTTAACTGCTACTATACCCTAATACTGTAGATCTCAATACTAAAAAAATAATTATCGTACACACAACTACATTTTTCGAACGTATTTTCATTAAATAATTATCATGTAGTTGATCATAAAATTGTGATTATCTCTAAAACCGTTAAAATTTGGGGATACTAGCAGATGTACCTTTTTTTGTTGTTATAATGATGTGGCTTTAATTATTTTTTAGAAAAGTAGCGCTAATGTAAAAGGCAAAAAAGTTTTGCATATATTTATGCCGCATACGTGGTATATGTGGTGCCCTCTACAAAATACATCGAAATAGGTACAAAATTATGATTTCTCATATCAAAAAACCCCCAACCTCAAATTTTTGTGCACATATGTCAAAAAGCGTTAAAGTTATTGTAAAAAACGAAAATTCAAATTTCATGTTCAACACCCTGTATATCTCTTAATATCAACATTTTATTGAGGCTAGTTGGCCCAAATCGCAATATTGTGAAGTGAATTTTATATGTACTATTACTTAAGGACCACCCTGTAGTACCAGAAAAGCAGTTAACTTACCAAAATTTTCCCATTGAATACAGGTCCAGTACCAGAAAGAAGATTCAAGAAAAACTGCACGAAATTCACATGAGTAACGATGGTATTCGCCATCCCAGACAGATCGAACCATTTCTTCCCGTTATTCATGTTACAAACCAAAGTTAAAGTTTGTAAAGCGCTGCACCACGTAGTTAACGATAAACCAGGTGTCCAAGCCATAGCACTTATTAAATAATTGATGGAACTACAGTTTAACACGATTTGCGGAATAGCTCCAGGTGCAAATTGTTCATATTTATTTGAAGAATTCAAAGTTAACCACAACTGAAGTATGTGCTCGATTTTAGAAGGATCGTGGTTGTGAATATTTTCGAATAAAGAAGCGAAACAGAACGTCAACATTTTTTGATTGTTCAAAGAAGATTCCGGTTGTAAATTTTCCAAAACGATCGGCCAAGGATTCAAGTCGTTGTAACTTTCTTTTTGCGAACCTTCTAGAGAAACATTCTGTATCAACAAGTGAGTGTTTCTTATTATAAGTTTTTTCAAAGTTATTTCGGAGTTCGATTGAACTCCCAATTCTAGTCGCATGTCCATAGCGCAAGATAATCCCGAGTTTAAGGTCGATACTTGTTTGGAAACTTTCGAGGCTGCTTTGAATTTTTGTGCTTCGCATAAAAGTTCGTCGATTTCCGAATCTTCCGATTCGAATACAGAAGGAAGCGGCGGGAAATTTGTATTGTTCAACATAGGAATCGATGGGTTGCTTTTTTTCGATAACATCGCTTCTACTACTGCTTCTACGTCTAATTGTTCTTTGTAGCTGTTTAAAATCGAGTTGGATTTAGACTGAATGTTGGACGTTTCGGCAACTAACGCGTCTACGTTGAAATTGTCTACGGAATTATCCACTTCTCCAGATGCCTCTGCAAACAAAAAATATATAAAAAATTTACCTCATTTTGTTTTAAAAGGTACCTTGAACTGCATGTTTTAAATAAGGAAAACCCTTATAGCCTAGTCAAAGTACACATAAAACCTCAAAAAAATACAAAAAACTTGAAAATTCAAAATTGAGTAGGTAAGTATTTAAAAGGGTTGTGATCAACATGAAAAAAACTTTACGATGCTAGGCATGCAATTTTCCGGAAAAACGTTGAGTACATTTTTTGTGTGTTGTTTTTTCACTCTAATTGTTTAAATATTGTAAATACAGAAAAATGTTTAAATCAAAAGTTGTAGCTGGTACATTCATCTACAAATTTTATCTGAGAAGTTTTTCTGTAAGTTGAAAAGTTTACGAGATAAAATTAATGTCAGTTCTAGTCAATTCGTAGTTATACGCGAACGGCCCGGGAGCCAAATTTATTAACCGCTCGACTTAAAAGTTGATAATTTTGGGCTTATAACATTCTGAAAAAATAAATAAACACATGCGAAATGTAGAGAAAGATCTCAGCTTTCAGATAGAAATAGTTTCAAATTTGAAAAAGTACATTTTCTAACTGTAAAATCAGTTTATTTATAAAAAACTATAGCTAAAAAATCAAAAAACAATTATAATTCCTATTTGATCAATACTTATCCCAGCGATAATTCCTTCTAGATTTAGCATTGCAAATGAGCATAAAACATTATTGTTATAAAAGCAGAGCCATCAATATTTCGAATTTTAAACAAATGCTTCTTAAAAATCTGAAACGTAAAGGTTATTCGTTTCTCACGTGAAAACCATTGAGGAACAGCGGCGGCTCCTCGAAGGAGGCTCAGCCTCCTCATCAATTTATCCAGCAAATAACACCAGAAATATTTTGTTGATTATTCTTCATTTTATTTCCCGTTTATCTAAAATTTATTAATTTCACAATAAATTCCCCGTTTTCACTACTTATTTTAGAATCTGACAACAGTGCCCTGAGGCAAGACTCCACTAACATTTCTCTCGAAACACGTGCTGCTCAACACAGTGGCCGTTTTTTCTACCAGTCCTATTGCTAATACCGTGAAAAAAGCGCAAATGGCAACACTCTCTGGAGGCTTAGCTTCCATCAGTTGCGATGATATGCGAACCAATACGAACTACGGAATACAGAATACGAGCGTGGGTTCGTGCGTGCTTGTTTTAGAATTTTAGATGATTAGCGGGAATAATTAAGTTTTGTTTTTTCTTGATACTTTTAAATTAATATTTGAACAAACTGATGTTATTTTTCAAATTTTACAACATAAATTCACTGATATACAGAGTGTAACAAAAAGGCAGGTCATAAATCATACCACATATTCTGGGGCTAAAAATAACTCGATCCAACCCAAGTTACCCTAGTACAAATGTGCATGCGAAAAAAGGAATCCTTGAGGCTGTAATTAGATATCGTCAGAAGCCATTGCTTTTCCAGAATTTTCGGTTTTCGTTAGTAAAACGGTGCCGACTGTGTATTCTAACATTGGTAACATTTGGTAACTAGTATAACAGAATTTCATTTAAATATTTTATTTGAAAATTCTCAACTGATGAGAACGAAAAGGAGGAAACCATATAATTTGGTAGACAAGAAATCACATTATAAACAACAAATACTATTAAAGGTCAAATTGAGATTGGATTTTTCGATTTACATGAATTTTACAAGGTTTTACGACTTGACGAATAAAAGCTTATTCGAATGTTTTAAGATTTTTTCCAATACACTTGATAACTTAGTTCTGAAATATAATTTTTTTTTATAATATAGCAATGCACAATGAATTATGTGAACAAAAAAAAATTTTTGCAAGAGAAACCTATACCTCCACGTTGGTTCTTGCTGGGCAACAATTAATTTTGTCACTGAAGTAGCTGCAGGTACGATCGCTGCGCAAAGGTTAAATTAATTGGCTGAATAGAGTATATTTTTATGTCCAATGACAAGCCTCCTCTCTTGAAAAGTTCACGAGCCGCCACTGTTGAGGAATACAAATTGCTTCAAATGTCAGTGGTGTAAAAAATGGGAGGGGAAAGGTAACATATTCTTCCAAATGTACACCACTGGATCAAAAATTGAATGTTTTTCTTCTAAATATGCCCTTTTACATTAAAAAAGAACCTGCCAAATGTCAAATCAATTTTTTTATCCATTTTAAAGTTATCGATTGAAACATTCAATTTTTCAAAACTTCAACACCCTGTAATTCGAAAAGTAAAGAGGCTGGACCCCTCAATCCTTATATCATTTTGTCCAATTTTACGAGAGGTATCTACATGCAAACGTTGTAGGTGTCATTTGAAAACACCCTGTATTTTTCATGGGTCGGAAGTACCCAAATTTGAGATTTTTCGAACCTTAAAACATTCATTTTTGGAAATATCAACTTTATCGTGAAAAGTCATGACCTTTCTTATTGGTATTTCAATAAAGAATATAAAAATTTGTCTGGTTGAAAAATAACAATTCCTTGCAATTGTTTAAACAATATGGCACCGGGTTGCCCCATGGCAACATGCATTTATATCATCAGTAGGGCAATTTGAAGAGGTTCGCATACAAAAATTGAGGTGGAATAGTTTTCGGTACTCATGCGCCGATTCCTCCTAGACTATATAATAAATAAAACAATTTCACCAAAATGCAGATTATATTTTAAACTGATCAAGAAGTATAAATGTCACTTTTGACATTTCGTTCAATTCGAAGAAATTTAAATTATTTTATTCGAACTTTATTTCAATACGATCGCGCAAAAAATGGTATAAGCATCGCGAGCGTTAAGGGTAATACCGGTCTCCAGCAAAATTGGAGGCTTCGCTATGCTCAGCCTCCAAACATTGCTGTCGACCGGTAAACAACCCTTACCGTTCTTAATACTTAATATACTATAATTTTTCAATTTATTAATAAGATACCCCATTTGGAACACATTTCATTTGAAATTTCATTCTCATTTCCATTGTTTACTAACTATCGTGAAATTAAAAACATGAAAATTAATGTTCAAAAATATTGCTGAAAAAACTATCAATCACAAAAAATTATTAGAATTTAGTTATAAAATAGACTGGAACCAAATCCTATCAATTACTGATATAAACGATGCAGCAGATTGCATTAGTGATGCAACAAAAAACAATAATAAAGTTAAAAAATCAAAAAACCACTGGATCACAGAAGATATCATCAATTTAATTAATAAAAACGAAAAAATCTATAAAATATTAAAGAAAAATAGTAATAATATTAATATTAAAAATGCGTACAACAATATCTTAAGAAAATTTCTGTGAAAATTGCAGAGAGCAAAGCTAAATATGAAAAAAAAAACATTAAAAACAATCAAAAAAAAATCTGGGCGTTTGTCAATCACAAAATAAAAGGTCAAAATGGAAAAAAGAGCACTACTGTTAATAAAATTTTTTGTGAAGAAAGTAATGTAACATTATATGAAAATATTGATATTGTCAATTATTTAAATACTTATTTTTGTAATGTTGGATGAAAGCTAGCTACATCTTGCAATCAAAATCAGAGAGGTGATGCTGTAGTTAATACTGGAATTGTAAACTCTATTTTTTTATTGCCAGTTACTTTCATAGAATTAAAAGAAAAAATCAATACGCCAAAAAATAAAAACGGTGGTATTGATGGCATTCATTCATCCATTATTAAAAAATTAAGAAACAACAACTCATTTATGCACTGTATTTTATATATAATGAATACTTGTTTTAACAATGCCTTTTGTCCAAATCATTTTAAATTAGCTGAAATAGTTCCTATTCATAAAGGTGGTGATATTAGTCTTGCAAGTAATTACAGACCCATCTCTCTGATATCTAATTTTGCAAAAATCTTCGAAAAGCTGCTGCATACTAGAATTATTAACTTTCTCAACAAATACAAGTTATTACATCCAAATCAGTTTGGCTTCAAAAAAGGAATTGGTACTAATCATGCTCTAGCCTATTTTACAAATATTTTATATAATAAATTAGACAATAGTATTCCAACTGCAGCAGTTTTCTTGGATCTGGCAAAAGCTTTTGACACTGTCATCCACGAAATACTCCTACAAAAATTATACCTTTCTGGCATAAGAGGACAGATGTATAATATTTTGGAAAATTACTTGTCTGGTCGCATGCAGCGTACTAAAAATAATGGAATAACAAGCGTTTTCAGCCCTATTGATATTGGTGTACCTCAAGGTACTATACTCGGACCGCTACCCTTTTTAATCTACATTAATGACATTTTTCTGCTGACTGATGACAATAACGAACATATTATTTCTTATGCAGATGATACGGTCCTACTATGTTACGACAAAACGTGGAATCTAGTTCAATGGAAATTGCAAAAATTAATATGCTCAGTTAAATTTTGGCTTGATTCTAATATTCTCTCCCTCAACGTTAAAAAAACTCACTGTATAACTTTCGGTAACTATCTTGACAGCGTTCCCCTTCACTTTACAATAAAAATTGGAACTGAGAGTATTTCTGTGGTTGACAATGTTAAGTACTTAGGTGTAATAATTGACCAGCATCTGAGATGGGAGAAGGAAATAATTACTAGAACCAAAAAGCTTAAGTATACTGTATTTGTTCTTTCAAAACTAAAGCCTATTTTATCTAACAAATTATTAATCAATATTATGTATGGAATATACTACAGTGCAGCTACGTATGGCATAATAGCATGGGGATCAGCTGATAAGTCATTTGAAAAATTTATTGTCTATACACAATAAAGTAATCAAAATCCTAAAAGAGGATAATGCCACTAACTTACCATTACAGTTAAGAAACAAATATATTCTTGAATGCCTATTTTATCATTATCCTACTCTATGTGAAGGTTACACTAATAATGCTGAGAGGACTAGGTATAGAAATCTAGTTCTACCAAAAGTTAAAAAAGAAATTGGTAGAAGGTCTCACATTTATTGTGCTCATTATTATTTTAATAACTTACCAAATAACAAGAAAATAATTCCAATTGTAAATAACAAAAATGTTAAAAAAGCCTTAAAAGAAGCTACAAAAAATTTTGAGTTTATATTATAGAAACGAAAATGAGTCAGAATCAGAGATTATATTGTAAGCATTGAGACTATTTTCTATTGTAATTTGCAAAAACTATTTTTGATTTAGTTTTTTTTTAGTATGTAAGCTTTAATGACCTAATTTAGTACTAAGTTAGTTCTAAGGTAGTTTTAAGCCAGACTGCGGACAGACTTATGTCTCTGCAGCGGTATGCAAATTTTATAATTGTTAAATTTGCATATTTGTATTCTATTTTCTGGAAATAAATAAAATAAATAAACTACTAGGGAAATCTCGTATATTATTTTGAAAAACAATGCAGATACAAAAAAAAGGTTGAGACAAATTTTGTAGATAAATGTATAAGCTACAACTTTTAATTCGAACATTTTCCTGTAATTTCATTATTTGAACAATTAAAGTGAAAAAACAAAAATTAACTTGACGATTTTCCGGAAAAGTACTTGCCTGCATCGTAAAGTTTTTCTCATGTTAATCACAAACCTTTCAGATACTCAATTTAGAATTTTAAAGTTTTTTGTTTTTTGCGGCATTTTACGGATATTTTGTGTGCTTTGACTAGGCTATTATGCAACTATGGTATTTTTGTAATGTGGCCAGATATGTAGGGTGAAGCGGTGCATTTATGGAAGATTGGCTTGGGATATTGGTTTGTTATATTCAATTATTAAATAAGTAGGGAAGTTGATGTTGTCGTTTGAACTAATTGTTCTGAGTGCCAATTATTGTAGTTTATGTGTATCATTGCATTAGTTAGATACTTACCATTTTGAGTCCAGCTAGGCGATGGAGCTGTTTCCGTTTCCATTTCAATATCTTCAATTTTAACAGAGCTCAGTTCCATGACGTCTTGCAAGAAACAAGCTAACGCAAAAGGCGCCCAAGGTATTTTACTGGATATACAAAAATGTATGAGCTCCAACAGTTGATTTTCTTTAAGAAGTTGACCCAACTGTAGTTTCGCGAGTGTAACCAATTTTGAAATAACCTGAAAAGCATTCATTGAAGTTCTTTCCTTACAAAAATATATTTTTACTTACCTTGAAGCATAATAAAAGCATATCAGCGCTGCTGGAGTGATCCATAGATAAGATCAACTGTAAGAGACCTTTAGCTACGACCAGACAGTGATTGTTGTCGATATTTTGTGGTGTTTTTAGTAGAGGATGTTGTTTTTCGATTGGTTGTTCTTTCTTTTCTTTGGCTAGTCTTCCTTCATCTTGCATTTTTTTGATGCACTTTAATCTTGTTAATTTGTCGTGCACCATCATTGTTTTCATTTTTTGTTGGTATGCGTTATCAGCATTCACAACAATGCTAGAATATGTCTGAAAATAAAGAGAAAATTTAGACAATCTTAATACTTCCATGTATTGCATATATTTTATAAATCTAGAACCCAAATTATCTCTCCTTGCAAGATTTAGCCACAGACTTCCTTTTTTTTCATTCGAACCTTAACAAATGTCTTCTTCAGAGTTTTAATTAATGTATTCTTACTTACCGGTAACGTGTTGCTAGACGGCTGAGCCATCCTTTTACAAGTCTTCTTTCTATTATTCCCTTTGGTATTGTCCACGTTTTTGGCTCCTACCATCTCGCCCAAAACCCAATTCCACCTATTTGCCGATGACGAAGATGTTTTACACAAAGACAACTGCAAGGAAAGATACATCAGTTCCCAGGATATTAACGGCAAATCAACCGTTGCAGCCAATAAGGATCTTCTATTTGCCGTCAGAGGCTTTAAAGCGTCGTGGACTATTCGTAGCGCAGCATCGATACAAGAACTTTTTTCCGATGATTTTCTACTCAAATAGGAAAGTAGGATGAATAGTCTGTCTTGCGGGAATCTTTGAATACAGGAAGTTGCGAAGTTCTCCGATAGAGTGTCGGCCAAAAAGTCACCCCAGAAACAAGATTTTCCGCAATGTTTTTCTAAAAACATCGCTCCCAACAGCTGCAATCGAGAATGTTGCGTCATACAAAGACCTTTGAAGAATTGTTGACACTCTTCCTTTGACATATCCGTAGTTGCGTCGACCGATAAAAGTACTTCTAGTAAACTTTCTGCTATTGACGCAAGTTTATCGGTGGAAATTTCGGTTGTTTCCACGCTGGTATTACCTTCAATTCTTGCCATTACGTTCTTTATAATATTCAATTGATACTGATATTTAATACTTTCTTGATAAGCTCCTAAAATTTTATTATGTTCAGCGTTATTTCCGTTAGAGTTTCTATCTTTCAAAATATTCATATAAGCTGCTAAGTGTGCAGCGTTTTTCATATCCGATACTATAAACGGTTGTAAAAGCTCTTTCAACTTCGAACAAGCTAAGCTATATCTACAACTGATATCTTCGAATAGTTTCGATAGTATACCGAGTTGTTTGTCCAAATCTGGTGTTGTGATGGTACTTGAACTTTGAGCGATTTCCGGCGGAGAAGTTTCAACGGGCATTACGGTTATGTGACCGTAAAAGTATCCTAAAGGTATGCGACATTTGACAGTCGACATTCCGTACCTTCCGACTACAGTTATCTGTAAAATAAATAACAAGTTTATAAGCAAGCAAATTTTCGCGGTTACATTCATAGAAACCTTCATATATCTGCACAAAGGAGGAGGTTGTAAATCTGTTAGCAGCAAATTTCTCGTTCCAATGTCCATAGCTACAACTAACCTAGTTTCATCGACGTCTTCTCCTTTTAACCAAATGTCGATTGTTAGTGTAACTAAATCGGCGCAAAATGGTATGAAAACGTCTGTCAGTAGAACGGGTTTACCGAAATCTAAGGTTATATGTCTTCTAGCTCCCGAATGCATCCTCTCCACTACTATCACTTGCTTCGGAGGAACCGTTAAAAGTTCTTGCCATGGAAGACCGTTTCCTGGTGGTAGTCTAGTCGGTTCGTTTTCCGGTAGGTACATTGATTTATTTGGCATCTCCGGCGGCTTTTCTTGAACTGACATTTTTGGATTTATAAATACAATGTCGCTAATGCCTGTGAGATTAAATAAAATAACTAGTGTTGATCGGTACATTTTAGACATTGAATTGCTAATAATGATTTAGTTGGAATTTTGTATAAAGGACGACTGTCTGCTAGCAGGAAATAATTTAATTTCTCCTCATGTTTTTATTTTAATATTCTAAATAAAAGTGATAGAATTCTCAACTGTCTTACTAAAAAAAGTGGTACACCTATGGATTATGAATGCTTTATTATTGTACTTTATTGAAAGAATTGGAAAAGGCACAAAAGTCCTGTGAGTATACAGGGTGATTCATTAAGAATGTCTAATCTCTGAACCGTAGATTCTAGACCTCAAAATATGATGATTCTGCTCAACATGTCTCATGCAAGGGCGCTTGTTACACTTGTTTGTGTTAATTAAATCAAAGTAAACTTTTTTTGGTCTAAGCTTACAACTAAAATAATAAAAAAATATTAAAAAGCGTTAAATTCTACAAAAAAAAGTTACTCTTCTTTGATTCGTGTAACTCAATCGGTTATCGAGTTATTTGCTTCTAAAAAGTTCAATAAATTTAAATTTTTTCATAAAAAGTTTTATTGTTACTTAAATATGTAACAATAACAAATTTGTAAACAAAAATAAAAAACTTCAAAGCAAATGCTCAAAATGCCCACCATTTACTTCAATACACTTTATGATCCGCTTTCGTAAAGATATCTATCAAAATCACATTCGTGAATTAAGCCGTGGTTTAATTTTTCGTTTTCTTTTCAAGTAGGCTTGTGTCGCTATTAGACAGTTTGTGCAGAGTTTAATTTTTCGTTTTTTTTTTAAGTAAGCTTATGTCACAGTTTGTGTAGAAGCAAAAATTGGATAATAATAAGAATAAGTAATACATTAGTATACCATTTATTAACAATTTAGTAATTAACAAGTGTAATAGTTATTTATCAAATAATGCCTAGAAATAACGATTTTTCCAATAATGAGATGCGCGATATGATTTGTGTGTTTGCTCAGTCAAATTATAGTGGTCCAGCTGCGGCTCGAAAATATTCACAATTATACCCAAATCGAAGGCAACCCAATTACAAACTTCTACCGAAATCTTTACAACCGCTTAGGTGAAACGGAGTCTTTACGCTCTAAAACTGAGCACGGTGCTAAAAAAAAATCACTGCCGATGGAGAAAATGAAATTTTCATTTGTGTTACGGAGAATCCAGATATCAGTACTCGCCGATTAGTCTCCAAACAGGTATAAGCCAATCATCTATTTTAAGAATACTGAAGAGGGAAAAATTGCATCCATATCATTACACTCCTGTTCAGAATTTATTACCTCAAGATTTACCTAAGCGTCTACAATTTGCCCATTTTTTGCAAGATAAACAAAATGTTAACCCAGATTTTCTGGATACAATTCTTTTTACTGATGAGGCAACATTTACCAGACGAAGAATATTTAATTATAAAAATAATCATTTGTGGGATTCTGAAAATCCACATGCTATGAGGAAACACATTTTCAGCACGAGTTTAAGGTTAACATTTGGTGTGGTGTAATATGTGGGTATTTAATAGGTCCTTTTGAACTGCCAACCAATTTAAATGGACCTCTTTATTTAGATTTTCTTCAAGAACATTTACACGAATTACCTCTCTCTTCAAGACAAAATATGTGGTTTTTGCACGACGGAACACCCCACATTATTCTTTACAAGTTCGTCAATACTTAAACGAACAGTTTCCGCATCGATGGATTGGTCGTGGAAGTGAGTTTGCTTGGCCACCAAGTGGCCCTGATTTCAATCCTTTGGATTTTTCAATTTGGTCGCAAATGAAGGCATTAGTTTACTAAGAAAAAATTACTTCTCTTCCACAACTGCGACGGAAAATAGAAGAAGCCGCGGATGTAATTAAAAATAATAGACAAGGATTATTTGATATTAAGAGATCTTTACGAAAGCGGATCATAAAGTGTATTGAAGTAAATGGTGGGCATTTTGAGCATTTGCTTTGAAGTTTTTTATTTTTGTTTACAAAATTGTTATTGTTACATATTTAAGGAATAATAAAATTTTTTAAGGAAACATTAAAATTTATTGAACTTTTTAGAAGCAAATAACTCGATAACCGATTGAGTTACACGAATCAAAAAAGAGGAACTTTTTTTGTAGAATTTAACTTTAACGCTTTTTAATATTTTTCTTATTATTTTAGTTGTAAGTTGAGCCCAAAAAAAGTTTACTTTGATTTAATCAACACAAACAAGTGTAACTAGCGCCCTTTATTAGCAATGTTAAATTAGAGTGCAAATTATGATTCCTCATGCCAAAAAACGTAAAATTGCCAATTTTCAAAGAGAAATTGTGAAAACATACAAAATTATTGAGAAAATCAACATTTAAATTTAAACTTTGAACACCCTGTATCTCGGAAACTAGCAATATTTGCATAAGGCAAGTTGAGCAGAATCATCATATTTTGAGGTCTAGAATCTAGAGTTCAGAGATTGAACTTTTTTAATGAATCACCCTGTATACAATTATTGTACAAATTTTTAGCTAGTAAATGAATCTACAGTACTCAACATTCGTTTAAATAAAATTTTCAGTAGTAATAACTCAAGGACATTGATAATTGTTCGAAAAAATTTTATGACAGATTTCGAAAACTTGTAGCTTGGAAACAGACCGAGGTCTGTTGCCTACAAGCAACAAGCTTGAGAAAGTTGTCATATAATTTTTGAGCATTTATCAATGTCTGAGGGTTATTCGGATAGAAAATTTTTTATCAATTATAGAATTACATCCAAATCGTGACATTTCCAAATATTGAATATTTTAAACTTCAAAATCGAAATAAATCAATAGTTTTATATAAGTCCATAGCAACGTGAAAACAGCCCATGGTCTGTTATCAGTGTGATGTTGACATGATTGGGTGAAATTGTTCATATGATAAAAAATATGGAAATTTTATTGGTTATTGGAGCTGTCAAAAATTTTTCAATGAAACAACTCACCTTTATGCTCCAAATATCCCGAATCCTGCAACATCTCAATCACCCATTTGTTATATCCCGGTTTCTCTTTAACTTCATCCTGCATCATCTTAAACTTATCCATAACCTTTTCCGCGTTTTCTTTCTCCAAAGGTTCTCCGACCATAGTCGAAAAAGCAATAGGTACGTTGTTCAAAAAAGCAGAGTTAATATTTGAATCGGCCCTTTCAATTCTAGTACCTTCACTGGACCAAATGCAAGTGAAATGTAAAGGTTGAGTTTCTATAAGACCTCGAATAACTCGCAAAGAAGCAACGTTTTTATATTTAAGTTTAGTCGTGGAAGTTGATAAAATGTCCTTGGGACTGATGCTATCCTTATTAAAGGAAAAACTGGCGGTGTTTAAGACGTTCGGTGTAGATTCTTGAGGTGTTGGGTTAGAAGAATTCGATGGTAGCATGTAAGTGGACGATCGATCTCCTTTTATGTAAGGAGGAGGTTCTACGTCGAACAGTTCCGGTTCCATCGGTGTACCGTACAAACCATATCTTCCTCTTAAAACCAGATGATAAGGGTTGGATTTTTTTAGTAGTTCATTTGCTACGTTACTTAGAAGCGAAGTACATTTGGAAACTATAGTTGATTCTTGATTTTTCGACGTTACTTTTAATAAAAGAGAGAACAACCATTGTAAACCGCTCGCTGATTTTATATCCGTTACGGAATCTAGTATCGAAGTCAGCGCATCGAGCACGAGGGAATTGAAGTGTTCACCGCAACTGGCACTAATATTCTCTGAGCCGCTAAAATGAAATAAAAGTTAATTTAAAATTTTTCTAAACTAGTCCAGTAAATAAAGGCCGATGAACACCTAAAGCTTTCCATTCTCCAGGCCCGCTTTAGTGGTGAAATATTATTCATTGAAATATAGATGTATTATATTAATATGAATTTTGTGTGTTGTGTGTTATTATTATTATTATTAAATTTTTATTTTGTTTGTATTGATGTATTTATTTGTTGGGCGCCAATGATTTTAAGAATTTTATTTTATGGTTTTTGGTATCATACACCACTTACCGGTTTTTAGGACTCTTTAATACTCAGGTTGGGTTCAGGTATTGAATACTTTATTTGATTTTCAAAGAGAAATTTTCTTATCAGTTCTATTTACCTTTTCTTTATTTTTATTACTTTAATTATATTTGAAAACTTTTAGGCCGGTCCTGTGTCCTTGCCCTTGAAATTGTTTGGTAGTGAGCTAAGTTTTGCCAACCTTATCGAAATGAAAGAAAAGTTGATTTTGTAATCAGTGAAATATTAATAAATTTATTCTCTTACTGTATGCGTATTACTACAGATTTGAAAAGTAAATATGCAAAGACAATTTTAAACCTCTTACCTAAATGGTCTTTCACTCCTGAACATTCATACTAATGAAAATAACATCTAGTTCTTAAGCAAGTTATGCAACTCCTTTCGCATACAATATGTAAAAGGGATAATATACAAATTATTCTTATGCAACTGGTTGAAAACATCTGTTTTTATCAAAATGGACGATTCTACGACCACAATGATGAGAAATAAATATCAAATTTTTATTATCACCACACACATGTAAGTTGATGATTCAAATTATAGTTTATCAAATAACTTTTTTCTTCTACGTTTTGAAATTGTAATAATTACTTCCTTTTATGTTTCAGACCGCTCTGGGCCTGTCAGTCCTGTATAAATGGCCTCTTGGAGTTTTCATTTATGGTTTATTTGAAGGTTTCATTAATTTAAATGTATATTTACCATAGAATTTTAACAGGAGCTTGTTGTAAAAGGTTAGTACTTAACACTTTTTCACTATATATTTTCATTTTTTGCTTTATTGTGACTTAAATTTCAATTATTTTAACAACATAAAAAAGAAGTTTTCTTTTCAATTCTGTATCTCTTTTAGCCAAGTGACGCTTTCTTCCCGGTTTCTAATCAATAACAATGTAATTCCCTTTTTTTAAATAAAAACAATGTGTCTCTTAGTTTTTTTTTAAATCAGCTGACCAATCAAATTCATTTAAGGGGAATCTATCGGCAGCGAATTTCGAAGTATTTTTGGCTCGAAGTATTTTTGGGATAAAAATGGACCGCTTGGCTACCTACATGTTGCGGTGCTTACATATTTCTAATAAAATTTTCGTTATGTGAACTTAAACGTGAGGACGTAGGGAAACAACAAAATATACAAAGCATAATTGTGCAAGGTCGAATTTGGTAGATGACCCTTAATAATTTTTAATTTCTATTTCTTGTCTTGAATGTTTAATTTTATGTTATGAAATCAAACAATTTTATTTTGTAAAATCTACATTGTAATTT
>CAJUYI010000207.1:0-21909 GCA_910591695.1 Galerucella pusilla | reverse complement strand
AAATTACAATGTAGATTTTACAAAATAAAATTGTTTGATTTCATAACTTACTATGGATCTACATCAAGTAAAAGCCTCATCTATTCAATGTTTAATTTTATGTTCTTTTTTAATATGGAAGTTTATTATTAATATCTTTAAATACTTCATTTTAGTTTTTATCGTTTAATTCCAAAATTTTAAAAATTATTTGACATTTTTTGTTTTTATTTCTGTTACTAAGGTCCTTTCTTCCGTTCGAGATGACAAATCTAAGTTCACTCTTAGTTGACTATGTTCATAAACTAATGTCAGATTTTATAACCTAACTAATATTTTTTTTATTTTTTAGGTTCTTTCTTTTTAGATTAATTTCAGCCAATAAACTTTTATAAAGCTTTTGAAGATTCTGAAATTATGTGAAAAGAATTTTAATAAATTAGAAATAAGTTATCAAGATTCCTGTTTAAAGTTTAAATATATTTCAGGTGGTTTGTTTATTTTTATTCAAATTTTAGTTTATTTTTTTATAAGTTACATTATAAATTTCAAACTGTCTTCTCTAGTTTGAATTATTTTTGTTTATTGATAAGAGAGATTTCCCTTTTAAATAATTTTTATTTTTAAAATTTTATACTGAAATAACCCTTGTTTGGTGTATGTGATGTATGATACTATTTTCCATATCAATACATCTATTTTTTTACTTATCAATGGAAATCAAAAATACCTAAAACATCAATTGCAATTATTGCAAACCTAAATTGTCAAATTGAAGCAGACAAACAGATAGAACAAGTAAAATTATATTGTTCCGTGTTTGATCATAGGTTAACTTTCCCTTAAATGTTAAAGTTGTGACGTCATTTCATTCTCTGTTAACAATTATAATTTTTTTTTGTAAATGCTAGCATTTTCTGAAATATATATATATATATATTATTATTATTATTATTATTAACTCTCCGATATCTGATGGTAAACTTTTCGAAGGTTAACCAGTTGGTGAACGTCTAAATTCTCGTGTTACAACAACATTTCCAAGTTAACCAATGGTTAACTATAACAATGGTTTAACCTACCGAGTTACAACACACCCTAAGGGCCAGTTGTATGAAGCATAGTTAACCTAATGTCTATGGTTAACCCATGATCACAGCTATTAGAGTGTTGTACGAAACGTAGTCAAGAATTATTTAGGTTAACTCATGAGTTAACTATGCAATTCACTGAACCACAAAAAATGGTGGTTTAACTAAAGTTCATGGAATAAACATCAAATTCTGATGTGACATATCTTATAATTGACTGTCATATACTATAATTTTACAACTTTCTATTGTTTACAATGGAAAACCTGGATTATTTTGAAAAATTAACGGATGATGAGGATTTTCTAGAAATGATGAGAGAAGTAGAAGAAGGTTTACTTACTTATTTGTATACGACTTTTATACCTTATTGGAGATTTTATACTGGGTTTTAGGTTTAAGGAGAAACGCTCGCATATTTCGAGCAAGAGAAAATAATTTTGAAAAGTGGACGGAAAATGAATTTTTTGATAGATTCAGAATATCAAAAGGCCTGCAAGTATCTACATCATCCAATTTAATTTTTTTATATGGACCACCGCCAGTGCCTTGAGCATAACATTTTTCGTCAGCATACTTTTTCTTTACACTTTTTTTAATATTTCTATATTTATTTAAAAGCACATCACTTGTTCGTTGAGTAGTTGCACTGATAGAATTAAATTCTTCAGCCAACTGAAGCCACAAATTTTTCTTATGCCGAGAACTTTCTGCATCCGTTTTCTTACACTCTATAACGTTTTTATACTTAGAAACTAGAGAAATCAACGTCGATTCTTCAAATGCACTAAAATTTGGAGTACGCTTGTTTTCTTTATCTGCCATCTTCCTTTCCACTTCAAAGAGAACACACAAAAAAGTTTTTAACGCTGATATTGGTATTTAACGCCAAGCACGCTTTTGATCATTGACTGTCATCACACTGTCATTGATTAACGATTTCACAGTATACAAAAACTATGACGATTTTCCAAGATAGTACCAACAATATTGATAAAATGCTCGAATGTTACTAGAGATTGGGATAACCAACATGAAAATATTAATTTGACTGTGGTTCAACTGATCACAACACGAACACCTTTCGTACAACGATTGATTGATTTGACTATGGTCAATATGTGAACCTGGTTCAGTTGATCAATTGGTTAACCACGTTACATACAACTGGCCCTAGGAAATACACTTCTTAATTAGATCAACAGTCGAGGCGCAGCACACTAGCATGTCAGTGACGCAAACCCACAAGCTTTCTTCCCACCAAAAATCGCTCAAGTTTTCACTTACCTGCAGCATGTAATGATCAATCGAACCGCCTTGTGCGCCACACTCCTACCTCCCAATAATAAACATTGATGTAGCAGCACCGTCAGACGTTCTTGAACCATACCGAGAAACTCAGACTGTTGATTAGGGGCTTCTCCGTTATTACTTCGATTCCTACTTAATCTAATCGAAGCTATCCAATCCAATATGTCCAATACTAAACCGATTTCGTCGCTGTTCGTACTAGAAATCGAGGTAAGCAGTAGCGATTCGACGAAATTACTAGATTCCAACATCAAATTTCTTTGCGCTCTTTCTTTCGAATTTTCCGGATGTTTCACCGTATGCAACGTTAAACTCAGTTCGTGTATAACGTCACATCCCATATAAATGTCAGTTTTACGCGACGGCAATCCGAATTTGTCTATGTTGATAGTCGACGGTCGATCTATGTTTTTCTTAGCTTTATTTTTACCGTCGTCTTTGGCGTTAACGGTTCTGATGTGAAGAAGTAAATTTCTCACTTTCGTCCTGTATAATTTAGGACTTGTTAACGTTACGATACCGCTTTGTTCTGTAAGATCCAGATGCGAAGCTAGATCTATGGGACCGGCGAGTATATCCGCGTTATGGGCTCGTAGATATTCTTGAGACGTTACGGGGTTATCCACCCATTGTAGCATATCTATCGTTACGGATTCGTCTACGGCAAATTTTACGTCCCGTTTGTGTCCGATGCCGTTTTTATTTTGTCGTAGCAGCGTAATTTCGACGTTCGGTGAAGTACTGCTGGGTTGGAGAGTAAAATGAACGTCGACGTGACCTAATACTGTCGCTCCCGGAAGGGTGATTTCGAATATATGCTCGTCCCATGTCGTAGTATCAGTTAATAACCTCCAAGTTTTTGAACTTTGTTCACCTTCGCATTGCGGTTGTCTACGTTGTCGTAACGACTGTTGAAACTCACTCCAACATGGCGGAACTACCACGCAATAACCCGTTTTTAAAGGTTCAAAGTCGCAGTAGAATTTTAACGTTTTTAGATCGTTCAAGGGAATAGTATCGGGTGGTTTTTGGAAACATTTCATTATTTCGGAGCTATCCAAGTTATCCAGCGATTGTGATAGGGCGTTTGAACTATCTACGTTCATGCCGAATGGATCGTCGTCTTCGTGATCATCACTCGATTCGTTTTCTGCGTTATTGAGGACGTAAAAATGGAGAGAACCTTTTTTAGTTGAAGCGCAGAGTCTGTCAAGGCCTGTAAATAGAATAAATTGATTCAATATATAGTCAAAGATCACAGAATAAAAATATAAGATATCTTCTGTAAGTTCCTTGTGGCATTACTGATTCTTTTTTCTCTTATTCTTTTGGGAATCAAACCACAATAATGTTTTTTATTTCGACGTTTCGGTAGCGTTCCAGCTACCGTTGTCAAGATTAACTAGTAATAAAATAATTTTTGGTCCCTATCTGACACAACGAAAAAATATAACTAGACAATCAATAATATTTTGAAGTTTAAGACTACAAAACTTTGTTGTCAAATTTTATTAAGGTCCATTCATAGTAGATAGATCACACCTCTGGTAAAATGTGAAATAAAATATTTTATTTTATGACATTCTAACGATATGATAGTTTACTAGAAATGGAATCCAGTGAAGTGCACGATCCAGGAACGGTTTTTATTGGGATAGTGCTTTTTTTTGCTTATTTTGGAAAAGTTAATAAAAAGCGTTTGTTTACTTTTTTGTGTATGATTATTTTTGTTTTCAAAATATGTATAATTCAGTTTGGTGATTTTGTGTATTGAAGTGTGTATCGATTAACAACTATTCCAATGATAAATCATAAGAAAATCTGGATAAAAACCTATGATGCTATCCTGATAAAGAAGGTAATTGATTATTGGAAATTTCTCTTTCTAACATTGGTAACCAAATTTGACTACATTCGGCTGAAATACTAGCTACACATTTATCTGCATTTAGTTGTATTAAAGCACTTTCTTTGATTTTTCGTCTTTTATTATTGGGCTCTTTCAATATTATTTTTGTCGAATCCCATTGAATTTTATGCCCCTCTTCCCAAGCATGTTTACAAATACCTGACTTAAAGAACTCCCTATCTTTGATGTATTTTTTATGTTCACTTATTCGGACTTTCAATGGTCTAGATGTTTCACCTAAATAGAATTTGTCGCATTCACAAGATATCTGATATATGCAATTTTTTGAAGATTGTTAAGTACCCTTTTATTTTGCGCAAATACTCCTGTCTAAGCTCAACGATACGCCGAGATTACATTATAACTATTCGGTTATCTAACTTCTTATAATTAAATCCACAATTTAATAAAGCCGCGTACAGTGTTTCTAAACATTGATAATTATATTCAGGAATATCCCGCAATTTATCACGAATCAGTTCTAAAGTTGGTACCATATTGTCCTTATAAAACCCGTAAACAATCGGTTTAATAACATGTTTCGTAGCATTGTCAACCTTACTCAGTATTTTATTTGATCGTTTTCGCTTTAAAGAATGATCCGTAACAGTGCCTATTTCAACTACTTAATAAATCGTTGTAAACCCGATTTTCGTCAATTCGTGAATTCTCGCGATAACCGCATTATCAGAAATTACAGAATTTTCTTTTTTCAAACACGCGTACATATTTAAAACAACGCATTGACACTGAACATGTAAATCTTTGTTTTTATATTCGGCCCTATCATCATTATCATTTATTGCTAAGTCATTTGCATTTGTTTGTAGCACCAAATTATTAGATTCCCGTCTTGGACTGTCGTTACATATGGTCTCCAAAATGCCATTCTAATTAATTACAAATAAATTATATTCATAAGACTCACCCTAACGTCTACGAGCAAATAAATATTATATTGATATCAATTCAATCAACTCCACGAACAGATAAATATTTTATTGATATCAATTCACTAAACTCACTCGACCAAGAAATAGATACTAGATACTACGATTATTTTAAATATTTCTTTAAAACAAAATTCACACACGCCCCCGAATCGAGACAGAATACTAATATCGCAGGCAACGATCGGAGCTAAATTTTTTTATTATTTTTTCTCTTATTTTTTGGGAATCAAACCACAATAACGTTTTTTATTTTTTATTTCGACGTTTCGGTAGCGTTCCAGTTGTGGCCTGTGACTGTGGCCTTACAACCCACTGTTTGCAGTAGTAATAGATACTCTTATTCCATAGAGTATTTCATTTCACCCTATTATTCATTTGGGTTTGATTAGAATAAAAGAACTTCACTACAGTCTACCGTCTTGGACAACAGTGCGTTTGTTCAAGGCTGCGCATGCTGGTAGAGCGTGGGTTAATACATCAAATTACTTCATTTGAAAGTCCGAATAAGTTAACATAAAAAATATATCAAAGATAGGGAGTTCTTTAAGTCAGATATTTGTATGTAAACATCCTTGGGAAGAGGGGCATGAAATTCAATGGGATTCGACAAAAATAATATTGAAAGAGCCCAATAATAAAAGACGAGAAATCAAAGGAAGTGCTTTAATACAACTAAATGTAGATAAATGTGTAGCTAGTATTTCAGCCGAATGTAGTCAAATTTGGTTACCAATGTTAGAAAGAGAAATTTCCAATAATCAATTACCTGCGTTATCAGGATAGCATCATAAGTTTCTATCCAGGTTTTCTCATGATTTATCATTGGAATAGTTGTTAATCGATACACACTTCAAATACAAAAAATCACCAAACTGAGCTATACATATTTTGAAAACAAAAATAATCATACACAAAAAAGTAACAACAAACGCGTTTTATTAACATTTCCAAAATAAGCGAAAAAAAGCGCTATCCCAATAAAAACCGTTCATATCATTTGAATGTCATAAAATAGAATATTTTATTCACATTTTACCAGAGGTGTGATCTACTATGAATGGACCTTAATAAAATTTGACAACAAAGTTTTGTAGTCTTAAACTTCAAAATATTATTGATTGTCTAGTTGTCATATTTTTTCGTTGTGTCAGATAGGGACCAACAATTATTTTATTACTAGTTTATCTTGACAACGGTAGCTGGAACGCTACCGAAACGTCGAAATAAAAAATAAAAAACATTATTGTGGTTTGATTCCCAAAAAATAAGAGAAAAAATATTAAGTAATGGCACTAGGAACTTACAGTAGATAAATTTTTTTATGTTACAGTGGTCCGCCTTAGTAAGTGACCCGCTACTCCGTTATATTATAAACAATAATTTTACTTGATGATTCTATTATCTTGAACATCTGTGCTGTGCTGCGTTGCCAGATATACAAAATTTTCTTAAATATAGTAGGCATACAAAATGTTGTTTTAATTAATTTCTATTTTTACAGCAATTTCGAGCGACTTTTTAAATGCTTACTAATAAATTTCTATTATGTATTTTTTTAAATATTTCCAAACTAGCTTTCTGAGAACATCACGAGCTAACAGTTTACTGAAGTAATGGGAAACATTTGTATAGTGAGCCCAACAATTTTAGAAAATATGTTATCTGACAACATTGCTTCATTTTATGGTCATCACACTGACAATAGAAAGACCATAACTAGTATACTCCCACATCCATATTTTAAAAGTTTTTGGGTCGGACTAAAATTAGAACTGGGAAATACAAAACAATACTTACTGTTACAAAACGACGCCGAAATAAATCCATCGTCTTCAATTTTAGCATAGCAAATGATATTCAAATCCGACAAGCTAATAATTCTCACAACACCATCTTCACAAACCATTATAGCATTTCCTTCTGCTTCGCAATGTTTTTCAGGGAAAGTACCAAATTTATCAATCACAGGTAGTAAATTTATTTCAACAGGTTTTTCATGACTTGCTAATTCTTTTAAAAGTACGTGATCCTCTTTAAGTTTAACCATTTTTTCGGAAAAATCTAGTTGGTATATAACTAGGAAACTTTGGGATGTTTCGGTACTTTTTAAATAGACTAAAACATGGTTTTGATCTTGTGTGGGTATTATATCTGATATTTCTAAATACTGGCATGTTTTACAAATGTCTGGTATGTTGACGCACTGTACGGCTCGAGAATAGTTTAGTTTCTTTGAGGAGTTGCTATTTTTTACCTAAAAATAAAATCGAATGAAAAGGATAATTATAGATTATGTGCAAATTGAAAGAAAGGTCAGGAGAAGATCCAGATCGATCCATGACTAAATAGCGCACATACTTAAAAGGAGAGAGATAAACTGAGAGGAAGCAAAGAAGAAATTTTACCTCAGCTATGTGATCCGATATACTTGTTTCACTTTCCAAGGAGCTCAGCGGTCCATTGGTGAGAAGATGATTCCCGTTAGTAATTGGATGATGACTAGAAGGCGAATCGGTTATAGTGACTTTATTAAAATCGTCGAAAACGAGCACTTTAGGTCCCGTATGACTTTTCTTCGTTGTTAACGATGGAGGTAAGAAAACTTCATCACTTTCACCGGGTATGAACGTTTTATAAAAACTAGACATCATTGCGGGGTCTATGTTATCCAAAAAGTCAGAAAAACTGTCCTTCTTTTCAAAATCTTCTAGAGACACGTAAGTTGTTTCTTTTAACGTGTTATTAGACTGGGTTATTTCTTGGTCTTCTAATTCTTTGCTATAAGTAAAATCATACACTACCAAGTACAATCTAGTGTTTGCTGAAGTATCTATTGGAAGTATATGTGCTTCTTTTTCGGGTTGACTGGTGAGTGTTAAACCACATATTGCACTTGGCCTGCACGGTTTGGAATTGTTACTTTTCACTATACTTACTGTGGTGATTTTCTTTTCTACTGGATGTTTTTCTGAAAAATATAAAATCAATATCCCTCAACCGATCGATATATCAATACTCACTTATATCAGTTCCATGCCATCCAAAATCTTGTGTATACTTATCCAAAATAAAAGAATCAAACTGTGTTACATAAAAACAATAATCTCTTTTCACTTTTCCGGTTACATCGAATACTGATATCAATCCATCTTTATTTGCTGTAGGTATATAATTTACAACTGAACTATGACCAAGGACTCTTATACTTTGGCCGTCATATGTGGCGTCAACTGCAGCACACGTAGCGTACGTGACAGATAAAGGAACGTTTTGTGTGTATTCACCTACAACGAAAGGGCAGTTCGGGGAATGTCGTTCGTGCTCACTGCACGGTTCATCAGTTCGTTCCCAAGACACCAGACAAACTGAACAAGTGAAACACATGGCGCGATCGTCGCCTGATGAGTTTGGTTGATGGTAGAAGCCTGCTTGTGCCATCTGATCTGGCAGCGCCCATCTAAAAAAATCAAGAGATTCATTAATATATATTAAATAATTGAGTTCAAGACGAAAAATAATAATAATAATGTGATAACTTACCTGTAGTCCATGTGGGGCCACTGGCTGTATGTTTCTCTCCTTCTCCATTCACTTGCCATTGATTTTCTATCGGATGCATTTACTTTTTCTGCTAGAAGATCTGATAGTCTTTCTTGGACAGCTGAAGCTACTCCTAATTCGGGAATATGTTGTTTTTTGGTTAACAAATTTGACACTATAGTTGATGTTGCATATCTTAAATCTTCTAAAGGCACTGTCAAACATACTGTGTTCCACTGAAAAATTATTTAATACTATACATTGCAAAAAAAGATGAATATTCACTCGTAACTAGTTTCAAACCAATGGTTAGTAATCTTTTTAAATCCTATTTTTAAATTATTAAGTGCTATACTTACTTTTTGTGCCTTTATACCCTTTTTGTGGTGTTTTTGGGCATCTGAAATAACTTCTGTGAGTTCATTTATAATCTGATCAATACCATGGATATTACTAGAGGAGAGGCTTTCTTTTAAAATAATTGCCTAGAATATAAATAAAGGTTTACATATTATAATTTGTAGAATATCTCATAAGCAAAATCATTGAATTGGTAGGTGAAGAAAAACATTGGTTTATGAAAGATGCTTCAGAGCAAATATTTATTAGGGATTTATGAAAGATAGAGTATTTCCACAAACATATTTTGTCAGCTAGATTGGAATATTTTGTACTCAAACTAGATGACTCAAGGCTCCCAAGAGTTTTTGTACACTATAACTATAATCCAAGCTATAATCTAAAAACTTTATTAGTTGGCCTGAATAGCCAATTGGTTATCAAATTGAACATCTTTTGTAAAAGCATAGAAGTGATAAAGATAATGAAAAAATAATTTGAAAAACCACTTGTTACAAAACATATATTTCAAATAGTTTAGTTAGAACAACCACATACATGTACAGTTTTTCCTAGAAATAAAAAGCCGAGTAAAAAGCTTGTGATTAGTATTTATTGTAATAATCTCTTTTTATAAAATATATGCCTTTTAGTGGAGTTTTGTTTGTGTAGTTGAATAAGCAGGTGTTTTTGAAAATATCATCAATAATTATGAGAATTTGTATTTTACATATTTTTATTATGACACAGAGTTATTTGTAAAAATAGTTTAGTAAGAAAAATATCAGTTTTGCTTTAGAATTTACTGGATAGATAATAGGATATTAGGAAGGTAAAATTGAATTGCTTTGTGATAATTATAATATTTTGAAATGGGTTCATATCCCAACACTGAAATAATACCTAATATGACATCATTTTCTATGTGTAACTATGTAAACAATAAAAAACTATTTTCCTAGTAGTATCATATTACAGGAATTATTTACATGACTTAGCACTAAAAATATATAATTAGTTTTATTTAGCTATTTTATTTTCCTGGCAAGCCCCATTATAATATCTATCACTTATATTCAAATGTTTAGTTGAGTCAGATGTTTCTTAAATTTATTAATGGAGTTATTGAAAATCTGTAAATTATCAAGAGAATTTGCTATTCCCATGGCTCTAGGCAGAAATTAGTAGAAAGAATAATTGTATTGATGGAAAGCCACATGTTCTCACCTGTCTACTTGAGTGAGGTGGCACCGAGGGTGGCACAGACAGGCAGATCTTATTAAGATAGACAGTTACTAATATCATTTTAAATGTTAAAGATATTTCTGTTTTCTGCGGCTCTATCTATTAATTAGTGGGATAATATATAACATTATTGATATCTAATAAAAAAAGTTAAGCAATATATTATTAATTTAAATTTTCAAATAATTCACATATGGAAGGTGGGAATAACATTTTATTGCCATTTCCTGTTATAAAATGAGTTTTTGTTTATTGGCAGTGATTTAAGAATTATCAGGAAGTCTGTGGTTAACCTGCATATTTTATTATAAGCAATAGAACTATGATTATTGTAAACAACAGAACCAAATCATAGGAGATGGATATGAGAGAAATTGTCATAAAAAATACCAAATTATTTCTGATTGAAGCAATTTCTACAAACTGATACTATAAAATCAGTACTCTTCCATGGTAAATTAAAATAAATTGTGAACCAACAAAGACTACTTGCAAATTCAAAAGATATACTGTTTTGGCATTAACATTTATTTATGAAGTTGTTCAAAATTTTTGTTTACCTCTGATAGGGGCAGTTCAATTTGAACTTCCTCCTTTCCGTCATTAATATTTTTTTGAAGAATACTGTCAAGTAATAAAACACCATTGTAGTCAGATCTCACACCCAAAGCTTGTCCATCTGTAAATAAGACTCGGTCCAAAGATGGAATGTATCTGCACTTAACATCCGATAGATTTTGAGCTACAAAAAGTACGAAACGTGTTATCAATAACTCTGCAATTAAAATTAAAGTTTTTGTAGTACCTGAGAGAGAACTGGAGTGCAAGATTACACCAGAATTAACGTCGAGAACTCTTACCACTCCGGCGTGTGTACAAATTAAGATGACATTCAGATATGGATGGTAGATTATTTCTTTTACATCTGTATCTATATTTAAATAACCATCTTCGTTAAGAATCCACTGTTCCTCAGCCATTTTGCTAAAAACATCTTGCGCCATTAAAATATGACAACTGTGTCAACTGCCACTGTCTGTAAAAATGTGATTATCAGTAACTTTTTATTTCCCCAAATACTGTGGTGCCACTGCGTTTTGACGTATTACAACTGTTGATTTGTCATAGAAATATGACTTTGCTGTACTTTCATTTTTCACAAACATCATATTATTAGGGATTATATATATAACAAATAACAAACTCACGGAAATAATTTGTCTAATTTGATTAAAATTATTGGAATGATTTGTTTCTAACTAATACCGGCTTTATATCACCTTTAAAACCATTTGACCAATCTGATAATAAAGTACATAGTCTTTCAAAACGAGCGGAAAATAGAAGAAAATGACAAATATTGACGTTAGTCAAGTTGAGTAGGTTATCTGTGGTCTGTGGTTGAGTTGAGTTGAGACTGGCGCCAAAGTTGTTTTATGTTCGTGTGTGTTGAGTTTTATTGAATTTATTTCTTTATTCCAACGAAAAATAATAAAATGAGTATGCTATGGGCAGACAAATATCGTCCAAAGGACCTTTCAAATGTAGATTATCATAAAGAACAGAGTGTCAATTTAAAAAATATGACAAAAGATGGTGATTTTCCACATTTATTGGTATATGGTCCCCTAGGAGCTGGTAAAAAAACTCGAATAATGTGTTTATTAAAGGAACTTTATGGTCCAGGTGTAGAAAGATTAAAAATGGAAATGATGAGTTTCACTACTCCTTCAAATAAAAAATTAGAAATTATGACTCTTAGTAGTAACTATCACATCGAAGTCAACCCCAGTGATGTAGGTATCTATGATAGGGTTGTTATTATGGATATAATCAAGAATGTAGCTCAAAGTCAACAGTTGAATGTGAATGCCCAAAGAGAGTTCAAAGTGATAGTTTTAACAGATGTAGATAATCTTACAAAAGATGCTCAACATGCACTTAGGAGAACCATGGAAAAGTATATAGCAAATTGTCGAATAATTTTGTGTGCTACTTCTATTTCTAGGGTAATACCAGCTATTAGATCCCGTTGCTTATGTATAAGAGTTCCAGCGCCAACAAGTGAAACAATAATAAATATATTACAAAATACTTGCAAAAAGGAAGACTTGAATTTACCTATTGAATTAGCTGAAAGAATTGCACTTATATCGAATAGGAATTTAAGACGAGCTCTTCTACTATGTGAAGCTTGTAAAGTGGAACAGTACCCATTCACCCCTGATCAAAAAGTGGCAGAACCAGATTGGCAAACCTTTATTAAGAAAACAGCGACCAAAATCCTACAAGTACAAAATATTGAAAGTTTAGCAAAAGTTCGAGAAAATCTATATGAATTGCTTAGTAATGCAATACCTTCTGATATAATATTCAAAACTTTATTGGAAGAATTGTTGAAAAAATGTGATTTTTCAATCAAAGCTCGAGTTGTGGAAGAAGCTGCCATACATGAACATAGAATGGTGCAAGGCAACAAGGCTATTTTCCACCTTGAATCATTTGTTGCCAAGTTTATGTACATTTATCAAAGTATGATGCAAGAAATGATTGAAGATTTTTAATTTTAATTTATTATAAAACAAGAATCAATTTTTTTAATTAAGTTTCATTTGGTATGTCAGGATATTTAATAAAACTACTACAATTGAGTTGAATTTGTTTATTTAAAAGTTTACAAAAAATTAGCAATGAGATCTGTGTAAAATTTTTATAACCAACATAATATAAAATACATATTCAAAGAAATATAACAAAAATAAATATAAAAAGATACAAACAACCATAAATATATTTAACCCAAGAATATAACAAAAAACTTTTAAAATATGGTGATTAGTTTCCAGTAGCATAAAAACTCGGTGAAAGTAAGCCATGGATTATAGAAAAGTAGCTATTTCCTGAAAAGATTGCACCTTTAATACTGTAGTGTATCTCAGAATAGATACCACTATGGCAAACAAGGGTTTCTATTTGGTTCTTTCAAACCCAGGCTTCAGATAAAAAAATCATTAAGTAAGTAATATCAAATTTGATATAACATTAACAATTTTAAATATCATGCACACTATAATAGCAAAGTAAAATCCTGACCTTGTACGATTTTCCAGCAGCTTTGTCAGAATCTGCCAAAAATGTTCACTAAAGTAGCAGATTTGAGTGCATTATGGAAAAATGTAGTGAGGAGAAAAATATATGTTTATCTTAGATAGGGCATGTGAAGAAGAGGAGCAAGCAAAGATCGTGAGTAGATTTTGGATTTGGATACGAAGAATTTTTTCATTATTTGTCGAATCAGATTTTATGAGCTCTTCGATATAATTTTTTCTTGCCCACAGCTCCGAGACACAATTTTTTCGTAAAGCAGTATCACCTGAAGGAAGCAATGTGTCTTCCAGTTTGAGCGTGTGTAGGTCCAGAAGCGTTTGTCGTTTGTGTAGGTGCCGGAGCGCACATTAGGCCGGACCTGCACAGCCAGACATAGATATTAGACTCCGTTTCATATAAGAACCACATGACGTTTGCCAACTATCTTACGCAGAAATCAAAATCGGTTTTGTACATCTATGTCCCCCCGTAACGACAGCTTCATGTCATTGGCGTTACCAAAGAATATCGCCAATCGTTAATTGAAAGTATAAATATTTTAACAATACCAACTATTTTTATACACCAGTGTCTATTGTATGTAAAGCTACCTCGAAAAGCTTCAAATAAATCCCAAATATATGTTTTATTGGAACTTTAGTTCTTTACGCCAGGTTATGTTTGAGCGACCAGGGGTCGCGACGCAAAAGATCTGACCGTTACGCGTTACGTAACGCTGCGTTATGTTACATTGCTTCGTTACGTGCCTTGCTTTTGCGTGCTTGTGCCTCATTAGTCTCTCTCTCTCGTTTACGAAGCAGCGATTCATAATAATAAATATGCTCATACCCGGATTCGAACCCGGGCCGCCCGCGTGCAATGCGAGCATTCTAACCACTGAACCACCGATGCTATATTGAAATTCTATGCAAAGCTGGTATTCGCAGTGCTAGTGATCTACTTGAATTTGTTCGGATAAATTTTTACTATTATTTCCATAATTTTTTTTGCGCGATTAAGGGGTCTAGCTACTTTTCGAAATACAGGGTGTTGAAATTTTGAAAACTTGAATGTTTTAATTCGATAACTTTAAAATGGATTGATAAATTGATTTGACATTTGGCAGGTAGTTTTTAAATGTAAAAGGGCATATTTTGAAAGAAATTGTAGTTTGTGCAACTAGTGTGGATATGATGGCCATATCGCACGAGGACGAAGATGAAGCACGACGCCGTAGGCGGAGTGCTCAATCGTTCTAGTGCGATATGGACAATCCACACGAGTCGAGCAGCATATTTTTTCTACGACCCACTTAGGAAAAAATCTAGAAAATAAAAATTTCTATAAACTGTAATATAACTTCAAATTAAAAATTTAACAATTCAATTTCATGTTTCCACTAATTTTGTGGTAAACGAATGTCCAATTTGTATAATGCTACGGTTTCCTTTTTTAAATATACGATGCTGTTATAAGTAGATGTTGCCAGTCGGACTCCCTCATGGAGGGTAACGTACCATTATCTATAATAATGAATATTCTGCTAAATATTTCAAACGCCTACCTGTTGTCGTTATTAATATCAAGCAGAATGATTATTTAAAAATAAAATTAACAATAAAAAAAATTCCTCGCTGGGAATCGAACCCGGGTCTACCGCGTGAGAGTCTGGTGTGCTTACTACTCAACCACCAAAGAATATGCAAATTGTTTATCTATAACGTCAGATGTATTACATAACTTTTGCTTAAAAGGAACTAAAGTTCCTACCGTGTGTCCCGCGACACATTCTACCTTTTTTATACTTTTTTTTATTTAAAACGCTACTGATTTGAAGTCGAATATAAATTTTACAATATGGCGCTGGTTTTGACAGCAAGTTCGGGCATACGACTGCAACTTCAAGTGGCTTCTTCTTACGTGAAACGGAGTCTACCTGTCATATTTGTTGGCGCACGTTAAGCTGGGCCTCCACAACCAGACAGATATTGCCGTTCACATTTGTCCTGCTCTGTCATTGTTGGATACTTTAATTTAAAAAACAACAGCATATTTTTCTGGTTTGCTCTGTGCAGGTATAGTGTGCACTATCTTTAAGATATGATGCAAATTATTGAATTTTTTCTTATTAAATGTTGATTTTTATAATTTTCATAGTTTCTAAAATTTGAATAAAGTATAATAATTAATAATTTTAGTTCTCTCTCGCAGTTTCGTATTTTTGATTGAAATTTGTTTGAAACTTTTTGTAAAATGTTTCTTTTAAGTTAAATTCTTCTGGTCGAATAATAAAATTCATCTACTATAATTAAGGAAATATCTATTTACATCTTGGTTTACAAATCCTAAGTTACAAAATGTCTTAAGTAGGTACATATATATACTAAAACATATCACTGCTTGTGTTCTGAAAAAATACAAGGCGATATTTTACAATTTCTTTTTTTGTCCAAAATCGTGTCATCGTGTCAGTAAATTCTCCTATATTCATTTATTGCAAAACCTAATTAGTGCATGTCATATATTTAAAGAAAACGTACAGACTATGTATATTCAGACAAATCTCACGAAAAACGTTTTGCAGGAAATTGACACGACAGTACCTAATGCAAATCACAGTTAATTTTTTTTAAATTTAATCAACTGCAATTTTGATAGTAGATCACCATGTATTTATTAAGAGTAGGTATAAGAGTATGAAGGATTGAAAAAAGTTCTACTCAGATATATGTCCCTTATTTTCTATCAATTTTGTATAACATGTTTGTTAAATATAAACTAATTTTTGATATGTGGCCCCCTTCTAAATATTAAAACCTACTCATCTACTATTAATTGTGTATAAAAAACCTACAAAATAATCAAGAAAATAAACAATAAATAAGAGACATCTTAATCCTAATACTACAGATGAAAAAATTGAAAAGAAGCTGAAAACATACAGGATGTATGAAAACTTATATATACTTATTAAAATAGAAGAAAATTTCAGTTTTTTAAATCGGAAAAATATCAATTTATATGCTAGGTATAGTATCTGAATAGAACTTAACTATGAGCATTTTATTTTTGATCTAAAAGTTTCATAATAAGAGTCCTACACATTCGTAATATCTTTAGCAGCTTTTTGTCACAATATGCAACAAAATTTGTGCCTCTGTCTCTTTTTGATTTCTATGGGGGGAGACGACGGCACTGTGTGGAAGGTTTGAACTGTTAGTTCTATATCTTTGGTCTCTTCGGGATCTAAAATAATATGAATTAAAATTATAATACCGTGTTTCTGGTAAAACCGGAAGTCGACCATTTTGATTGATTTTATTTTTTTTACCTGTGAAAGCTTCGACAGGTTTGTCGATGGTATCGTGATCGATCCACGTCAGTCCCATTTCAACTTTTTCAGCTAAATCTTGCCAATGCTGTCTATTTTCAAGCGTTCCTTGATAAAGGGGATTCATCCAAGGAAATGTTTCAGATAACACCCTATATAAAGGTAGACAAATAACGTCGATAAAACCAACTTGCATTTGCGGAAGTTCGTCTTTTCTTTCTCTATCCATTTGTGCCTAAAAAATACTGAGATTTCAAAGTTTTCCTTCGCTTCGGTCTATTTCTATGATCTAGCCTCTAAATTTTATACATTATATATACACATTTGCATTTAGGGTGTTTACTTACAATCGGTTGCTCTTTAAGCTGAAGCTTTTCTAAATCGCCTTGATCGAAAAACTCGTCTGCTACTAATTTGGCAACTCTATGCTGGACGTCCCAAGGTTTTGCTATGGCGCTGACATCACAAGCTGTCATCATCATTCCAGAAAGTACTTTAGAAAAAAAAGGCTTTTAAACAAACTATAAAGGTATGCGTCCACTAGGCGGATCGGGCCGGATCGCAACAATTAAACAACTGTCGAAGAAATTTTTGTCATTTGAAATATTGTATGGAGAAGAACAGAAGATAACCCATAAGAAGAGACGACATCTTACCATTTATTTCGATATTTGTCAATCATGATATCTATAATTTCTTATCGTTGAGTTCTCTGTATTGTGTTTCTAATGAAATTAATAATTCTTCATCTGACCCAATCCGCCTCGTGAACGCTTACCTTAAAAAAACATTCTACTGATTAAAGTAACTGAAATGTTGGAAAGCTGTTTGTAATATGAAAATTTGATATGATAGGTGAGTTTTAGGTGAGTTTTAAGTAGTACCAGGTGGTGAAAATCAACTACCAGTACTACCTCTATCTTTTTTTCAAAAAACATAAAAATACAACTCAAAAAACATAAATGTATTGACAATTGATAACATCTTACGCTCTTTTTTATCATCGCTCTGCCAGTCAAACTCCCCATTGTCGATTAATTCTAAAAATTTATTTTTCTTCTTAAAGTACATCGCCAAATCGGTTGATAAAATTGCAGTCTCAACTATTCTCATTACCTTACGGTAATCATCAGGTGATAATGCCTAAAAAAAAACAATTATGTGACAAAACAATAACAGTAACCGGAATGTTTTGGCTTTCATCAGAATCCCGTATGCGCACTATAACTATACGTAAAGTCCATTTTCCACGGTGCGAGTTGACGCTGCAGCTGGCGTTTTTTTTTCGTTGGGCGCGTCGGTCGCATGAATTAGAAATGGCTCTATTTTTGAACGAAAAGTCGCTGCGACTAGGTAACTTTTCTGGTGGATTTGGTCTCACCAACCCTAAATTTCCATTAGCGCTCCGCTCTGACATTGCTGTCACTGTCAATCAAGTTGGCAACACGTTACGTTTCCCCTTTCCCCTATGCCTGGATGAGTCAAGGCAACAAACTTTCGATATGCTGATTATACTTTTTCTCGAAGCGATTTGACGCAACGTGGAAAATGAACTTGACATTTTTCCTTGTTCTGTTTGAAAATATCCAATTTTTTGGCTCTTACGTAGTCGGTCACGCGCATGTGTTGTTTTGAAAACCAAAATAAACCTGTTACTGAATATACTCATCAAATATGTCTTTCCCTATCTAGTGTCAATATAATCTATGACTACTAGATGTTGGTATTCTATTAAAAGGTAGATTACAAGTAGTACCTAATAGTAGGAAATAAAAACTATACTATTCAATTTTTAACACATTCGGTGATCCAAATTAATTTTCTCATAGCTAACCCACCTACTTGGAAAATATTATTGCTGTCAGTATTGAGGATCATAACGCACTGATCAAAATGGTGGTGTTCCATTGTACTAGTCGAATACAAAACCGCCAACGGTGAGTCTGTTTTCATTTGGAAAGCATTGTTAGTGCCTCGATGGTCCAAATCGTGACAAAGACAAGCTACTATCAAACCCAGTATCTCCAGATCACTCATAAATCTAAAATAAATACAGTAAAATTATATTCATTATACAGTGCGATGTTATTTTGTGTCAAAACGGCCTTCCATTCTTAAAATATTGCCATCCAAATGTTTGTGCTTCTAGTTGAATGATTGTAAAATTTTACCTTTCCATTTTTCCCGTTTTGAACATGGCAAACATGGTTTGGGCTACATTAAGTGCATGTCTCCAATTGTGATATTTAACTGGTCTGTAGTTTTTTCTTACACTCAATATCCACCTACATAAAACCTATAACAAGAAAAAGAAGGGAAAAAACACTTTTTTCTTTCCAATTTTACAGTACTGATCACAAAATGGCGCCCTAAACATCTTTGACGATAACTATTTATTGAATTGAATACCTACTATAGGTTAAATAGCGGCTTTTGAATAATTGAACTAAATTACATGAATTGTGTATAAATTAAAGTGGTTATCTATTTGTATAATAACTATTTAAGTACACATTATAAATGTTTCCTTGATATTATATATAACACGATTTTGTTCATTCTAAAATGGTTGCGTGGATATAATGAAATGTTCGATAACATTTTTATACACGCAATTCTTTAAAAAGGAATTCCTAAACTAGGGTAATGCTCACAATGTCCCTGTAATTTCATAAATGTTAATAAATATTCAATTATATGATTTCGTCTATTATTTATATCAGTAGTGTGATTAATTACAATAAAAAAGTAGATATATTTATAAAAATAGTAGGTAGGTATATTATACACCAAGGTGGTGAAGACTATTATTATTGACCGAGCGGAATAAGGTGCGAGGCTTATAAATGTCTTCACCACCATGGTGTATATTCCATTTTTTCCACTACCTACTAGCCAAATTTAAAGGTGGATTCATGCAAGAAGAAATTAAAACTAAGATTAATTTAAAACTAAAACTAAGAAGATAGAACCATGTTATTTTTTAATTTAAATCTCATTTTCTTAGTTTATTCTTGCATGAGCATGTACCTGTAATGTAGATATGTTAATGCGAGAAACTAAGAAATTAGGATTTAAATTAAAAAATAACATGGTTCTATCTTCTTAGTTTTAGTTTTAAATTAATCTTAGTTTTAATTTTTTTTTGCATGAATCCACCTTAAGACAAACATTAAAAAAATAATTCACAAACGCACCACGAGAAGCGTTTACCCCGTCGTCTGACTGACAAGTACAGTATGGGTTTTCGATATCATAGGTGTGTTCTTTTTGACTGAGATCTCAGTTAATCTCAGCTCACATCGGTAATGTGCGCGTTCTTTTTGATTTACTCACTTCGAAGTGAGCTGAGATTTTTCCTTCCCCTTCACCGATGCTGAATGTGATGTAAGGGGGTATCAGTTGAACTTGAGTCGGAAATAAAGTGGAGGGAATGAAGAAATATTTGATTTTGTTTACATATAAACGCACATAACCTAATTTTCTTTTGTTACATATTATCAATTGACTGAATAAAAATATAAAAGAAGAAAAATTATGGATGTACAATAACATTATTAGATGCTAATACGAATTCACATGTATCTTATTCACGCATGCGTCGGCAAATCGCGCGTTTCAATGTAGTAGCTCGTTCTTTTTGGTGCTTACTCACATCACTTACTACTACTACTACTACTAAATGTGCAGGCGAGCCTTGTCCTGGACAACTCAAGCCAAGGTTCCGACACTGAGGCCACTGGCGGGCCCATTGTGCCAATCCTGCTACCTAGTCATCCATGAAGCCGAGCCCTTCAATAAAGGCCACAACCTTTTTCAGTGGATGCCTGCTTGTGTCTCCAGGAGCCATGACAGTGACTCCGAAGATTCGCCTGCGTAATACAGCCCAGTGTGGACACTCTAAGAGAACATGAACTGACGTTTCATCAGTCATGCCGCAACCCCTACATAGGAAACTTTCCTCTACTCCTAGATTGTAGAGGTGCTTCCTCATACAGCAGTGCCCTGTTAGGAGTCCTGCTATCTTCCTTAGCCTACTCCTTGGTAGTTCAGTGGCTGCCCTGGCGTGTCCATCAGTCCATCCCTTCAGTAGAAGTTTGGATTGTCTAGGACCCTGCAGAGCATTCCAATGAGCGAGGTGCTGATTCCTCAGCCACTTCTTCGTCTCCTTGCGTATTCTTTGTTTTGTTAGGCCCAGGGTCGGGCCCGGGCCGCAGAAAGGAGCTGCCGCCCCTTCCGCAGCCAGTGCATCCGCCATCTCGTTGCCTTCAAAACCAGAGCGGGCTGGAATCTATTCTAGCCGCACCACGTTCCGCCTTGCAAGATTAGCAAGTAGTTCTCGGCATTCGTTAGCAAGTCCTGAGTTGCTGGTATACCCACTCAGGGCTTTAATTGCTGCCTGACTGTCGGAGTATATGGTTATGCGTCGATTCACATAACCTCTGTCTAGGTTTATCTGCGCACATTCCAAGATAGCATATATCTCGGCCTGATATGCAGATACACCCTCACCCAATGGTACACAAACCTGTGTTCTTGGGTTCCTGGAGTAAATTCCAGCCCCTGCTCTATCACCGGAGCATGAGCCATCTGTGTACCAGACGGTCCCATTAGGCTGTGTATTCCTCTCTTTTTCCCAGGACCCTCTATCCCGTATCATGGCCCTGTATGGGATAGCGAAGTAGTACTTACGCAGGCATTCATCAGCCGCTCGAGCCAGAACTGGAATATCTTCCAGGAGCCGGAGCTTCTTGACGTGCCTGCACTCTTCCCCTCTTCGCACGTATCCCAGCCGTTTCAAGCGCAGGAAAGCCCTCCCCGCCTCAGCCTCGATCACACGGTGAAGAGGCCGAAGACCAAGGATCACCTCCATCGCAACAGTTGGTGTAGTTCTCATGCAGCCAGTTGCCCCCAAACTGACCACCCTTTGAAGGCTTGCCAGTTGCGATCTAGCCGTGACCAAGGTTACCCTCGGCCACCAGACCAGAGCCGCATATGTGAGCATAGGCAGCATAATCACTCTATAGAACCATATGATCGTTTTGGGGGTCAGTCCCCACCTCGGACCAATGGCTCTCCTACAGGCCCAATACGTGTTTGTCACCTTGCATAGGCGACTATCAA
>CAJUYI010000206.1:204715-224941 GCA_910591695.1 Galerucella pusilla | reverse complement strand
CCAACGGCTCAAGCGAGCAGAGCTTCAGCAGAGGAATTGGTAAATATAAATATTTTTGAACAATATTAGTAAACATCTACAATGAATATTTCCAAAACTCTGATATTTGAATTATTTTTCAGAGGTGTGCAGCAGATGCTTTACATATCTTGTATATCTTGTACATATTCATATACATAAGTAAAATAGAATATATTTTTCATTTCAATCTACAGTCTTATTATTCTGAAACAATTCAATAACTACCTATAAAGTGTTTTAGTGGGAAATCGACCAAATAAAAATAATTATACTTTCTCTTATCAAAAATTCAATAGGAATTCTTAGCAATAGAAAAAACTGTTGCTACAAAGACCATTATTTCTGTCGATATGAGCTATCAATGAACTTTTTGCAAGAGCAAGTATATAATCATTTTTTGGACCGATTTTCCACTAAAAGTAGGTCCGCTTTAGTTTCGATTTAGAAGCGTTACATGAATGTAACGCTTTAGTCATTCTGCACTAAAAATAACATCTCAAAAACGAAACTAATATGTTATAGCTTCGAAACGAAAACGTAACTTCAGTCACATGATCGTAACGTTAAAATTACGAGGTAGCTGGAACATTCCAAGAACGGAAATAATATGTTATAGTTTTGTAACAAAAACGTTTATTTGTAAACGTAACTGGGATTTTGTCATGTTTGCGGACATTCTACGTAACTATGAACAAGAAAAAGCCGTAACAAATCTTTTTTGAATAACGTAACAATGTAACTTTTAACGTATCAGTAACGAAACTGCGATGTTTTTTTGCTTAGTGGGTTAAGTTTTAACTGTGTGTAAAGATGTAAAGAGACCTTTTTTTGTGTAAAATAAAATTACCTTTTTTTTATTTAAACTTCTTTTTTGTCAAATGTATCGTTCGCGACTTATGACTTATATGCCGCAACGCGTTTTTCGGAAGATGAAATGGTTCCTCCACACCGGTTATGCGGAAACCGGTAGATTTTGTATTTTTAGTTTTAGATTATTTGCTTAAAAAAAATAATAAAATCGCGCTCGAGAATGCCGGATTAACGTTTTTTTTACAAGTTCGCGAACCTATAACTCGGCGGCGTCAAGGACTTATCGTCAGATTAGTTAAATTTAGTCTTAAAACACTAAGATCAACCCCCAATATCTTAATCTAACGCGCTCGAGTATTTCAGACTATCGATTTTTTTACCTATCCTAGGCGTGCGTCACTAATACTTTTGTTCTATTGGGTCTAAGGTATCTCTCATATCTTCAACTGTCACGCTCGAGTATTCCCGAAAAATCCCCTATTCGTCTCCCTAACTAAGAGAAAAATTATGCTTTTGTATTATACCTTCAGTTCATATTCACTAAGCGAGTGCTTCCCATCTAGGGAACGGGTGGTGCAACTAGGTAGTTCTGGTGTACCGATGGTTCTTAAGCAAACCATAATACTGGAGCTGGTATAAATGGACCTAGAAGGAGAATGTTCTTCAGTATTGGTTTCAAGCAGGGACGGTATGGCCTGTATTGATGAAAACACCAGAAGTGGATATGCCGTAAAAAAATCAAAATACTCACTGGCAGACGGGATCTGCTTAAAGCTATTAGCAATCTCACAACTAGGTCTAGACTGATTGCAGGTAATGAAATCGCACACCAATTAGCCCAAGAAGGTTCTAAATGAGACTTCATAGGTCCGGAACCATCTTGTGGAATCACAAAGGATTACACAAAAGGAAAATTCGGGATAAGAAACACCAACTCAAATGGAAGTTGACACAGAGATACCTCCATACACAAAGAGTGTACTGAACAAGCTAGACAAGGGAATATCAACGGGCAGTTGAAACTTGGTTAGAGACAATTGAAGACACTTACGGACCTGGTGACTGGACAGCAGTGCACCCTGAGGAAGCATCTTCACAAAATAAAAAAAGCTAGTGAACATATGTGCAGAAAGTGTGAACTCTAAGCACTTTGGAACTACTGAAAATCTAGTGGCTTATATAGGAGACACAAAGCTTCTGGAATGGAAGTGTATAACATGGAAAATGGTACAAAGATTCAGCTTGAGTGCAAGGGTTGTTTAGCACAACCCAAAATACTATATAAGGTTGTTTTAAATAATTAGTTCCATCCAGCAATTTCAAACACTGCACTTCAATGCTCACTAATAAATTTATATCTATGGATTTAAGAAAAAAAATTTAAAATAGCTTCTTAAGAAAATCAACTAACAGTTTATTGAAGTAAAGGATACACATGTAAAGGGAGTTTAGTAGCTTCAATACAACCACCATTTTCTTTTGATGATGTGGGCTCGTATCACTTTGAAGTAATTAAATGTGAGGATTCGCTACACTGCTTCTTCTATCCGTTTTCAAAGGAAATATCAATCAAAATTGAGCGTTTTCTTTGTTACTTAGCAAAAAATAGGAATTCTTCTGGTGAATTAGTTGAAAACAATGGTAAAAGAGATGTCAATGTCGATGAAAAAAATGTTTACTACATTCGAAACATTACTTCAATCACGTTGTAAATAAAGAAATGTATGTTTACCGTATATTTGTTTTTAGGATCGTTGAATGCTGTACAGCAGCGCCGGCAAATGAAATAAAACTTCAATAAAGAGGGAGATTTAATAAAAAAGTTTTTCACTGAAACCTATTTCAGAAATTTTAAAGATTAAAGTCATTACAATCGGTAATCTTGAGGTTTTTCACTGACAGACTTATCGGTATCTGTAGAGTAGGGAGGGGGAGTGTAGGCTCACAGCACTTAGGCCACGTGTGACCCATTGTACATCCTCCCGAAGAGTTGTCCTCCTAGGTCATCGTTCCTCGTGTTCTTCCCAGAAAGGTGGACAGGTCACTATGAGACACCTCCTTTATATCGGCAGGTGTAGGCCAAGACTCACCGAACACACTCTCTTTTATTGACGATAACTCCGGACACTCGCATAAGACATGCCTGACAATTTCATCTTCCTGTTCACACATCCTACATTGAGGTGTGTCCACTAGCTCCATAATATGGAGGTGTTTCCATAGTTGACAGTGGCCAGTCAGAAACCCTACTGTTAAACGTAGGTTTTTCCTGGTCATCGCCAAATATTTCTTCGGCGCCAGCTTCCCAGGGTCGCCCAGGCTGATCCTGGCAAGACTGCATCCTTTGATTCCATCCCGTCTCTTAAGGGATTGAGCATGGGTGTAACGTGTGGCTAGTTCCACAATTGTCGAATTCGTTAGGCCGTAGGTGTGACAGACGTAAATTTCGTGTCATAAGTCATTTGAAACTCCATTAAACTGAGAAGCGACACTGAAAAGTGAAATACCTACAGCATTTAGCATGCGGTGAAATGGGAAAGAATACAGATATATTGTGTTTCCTTTTTGTGCGGTACTTTGTAGTTTCCCCACTCTTGCCCAACAAGCGTGGTTCATAAGTGGTCACAGTCTAATTAGAATGTTGCTTAATGTAATGTGACGATTCAAAAATCTCTGGATCTCGCTACACTATTTTAAGGGTCCTGAAAATATGCTGTCTTTTTTATAGTAGCCAGTGTCCATAAAAATAAAATAAGGATATGCTTGTGCTTTGATTTCAATATTATTTTAATAAAGATTGATTCTGCATTACACTATTGGTGCTAGATTTACTCTTAAACTGTATAAATTACTCGAATTTCCATGAAATTATTCACCATACAAGGTTCTCAGTACTGCCATGTAAGAGAACGACGATTTCAGAACCTAAAAAAATTGTATTGTATAGTTTGTCTCAAAGTACATCGTCTTCACTTTTGCCTTTGAGATAAACTATATAGATATTGTATAAGCTTTTAACTCACTAGTATGCGAATTATTTACTATTTTTAAATGGTCTGGAAGAAGATAATCAACCAATGGATAAAAATAGATTATGTGAATGAAGAATAAGGAAAATTAGACAAAGATATTCAAGAGAATACATCGGAGGAGCTGGTAAATGTAACAAAAGTGGTAGACTCAAGACAGATGAGCAAAGAAGTTAATATAATGGATATGTTCAATAAGTTAATGCAAAAATGGAACAAGGACAAAGCAAACTGGAACAAGGTCAAGCCAAGACAGAAAATATATTACAGGAAATGAAGTCGACATTAAAAAAGAAATTTGTAGAGGGACAGAAAAAGTTGGAGAGGAATATCAAATTACAAAAAAAAATTATCAATAATTGTGAGCAAATTAGAGAAGAGCTGATAAGAGAACAACAGATTTAAGATTGAAGTTATATAAGAGATGGGAAAGAGGTAGTTCAAAGACACAAAGAACTACAAAAATAGATAAAAGAAACAAGAAAAGAATATACAGAAGAAATTGATAAGTCAAATGAATATTGGAAGGAAAATATCAAAAATATACAAAGTGAAACAAATAAAATGGATGAAAAGTTGGTAGAGCGTACACAAGTAATGAAAAATAATATGGAAAGTGTGAAAAGTCAAATACAAAGTAATAAGAATAAAATTGAATCAGTTGAACAGAAGATGGAAGAAAAATCCAAAAATAGTAAAATAGATAATACATTAAAATTAATTATACCCTTAAAAATGTTTCCAGTGTAAGATCGAAAATATACGCGTTCAAAATAAAAGGATTGTTGGATCTTGTCATAATAGTTAGGAGCGTTTTTTGAATTCTTATGTCGCATTCATACCATCTTGACATATAACAAGCCTGCGTGATCTCGTAAGCCTACAATTGAAAAAAATTACAACAAATATTTACAAAACATAGGAGACTTAAGGTGTATTTCACACAGTCAATGTGTTCGTCCGTTTGTATATTGTATAATAATTGTTCCAATACTGATAATTAAACTGACAATTTAATTTATGTATAAAGAATCGCAATTGCCACAGTGCAATTGTCACTTTGACAGCGGCAAAAGGTTTGTATTGATATTGGGTAAATTTGTGTTGTTCAAATTCTAAACTGTTTCCTTTAGCAATTTGACGAGAATAACTGTCAACTATTAAAAACACGACACCGAAGGTGGAATGTTTTTAGGTTAAACAACCCAAATTTACCCGATTATTTTTTTCACTTGTCAAAATCTGACATTTTGGTGGTTTTAACCAATAGCAATACATTATTCTATCCAATCATTCGGTAATACCTTGTTTACATTGAAACGTCAAAAATTTGCTTTGAATTTGTCATTATTGACAACTAAAAGTGCTTCGAAGTTTATTGAAAAATGAACACAAACCGATTTAGTGCCATCACCCAAGAGAATATTGAACATTCAGGTAATACAAAATGTTTAATTGTTGAAAAAAATAATCTTCCCGAATACAACTCGCTCTTCAAATTTTATCACATAATTTTTTATTTTCATCACTCCAACTTGTTTATTTGAGGCAAAAACATTCAAACAAACCGAATTTAGATAAAATCCCTCGTCCTAGCGGACTCGTGATTTTATCAATCGGTTTGTTTTCATATTTTTGCCAAATGAATAAGTTTTCGTGGAAAAGAAAAAATTATCGATAAAATTTTAAGCACTCGTGGTATTTGATAAAATACAAACCACTTGTGCAATTATTATAAGTGATTATAGTGAAAGTGCTTAATACATTTTGCTAACCTTTGCTGTAAATCTCTGGCCGAACCAGGTGTAGAAGAATATTTGAAAAATCATAGATATTGAGTAAAATCCTTGTTCAACCAACAAAAAAGAATTTCCCTAAAAATTTAACATTTGAAAATGTCTTATTGTGCTTTTTAAATATTTTTTGGGCTTTTATTATCATCAACAGTAAATATGTGACGAAATATTGTGATTTAAAAAAAATTCATGTAGGTATACGTACTGAGATGGTAAATTGGAAACCCAAAACGCATATTACCATTATACTTCCAATACACTGTGGAAACAATAGTTTGGTGTATATATTTTTTTGAAAATGTCTAACATAGCTGGAATAAAATAAAAATTAAATTTTGAATACTATCGTACCAGATCGTAGTTTCACCATCCCAAAAAATTTTTAGAATATCGTGGAGACAAATATTATTAACAAGCAAAGATCAGCAGGGTTATAATGTAAATGAGAAGTAAAAGCTCAACAAAAGAAAAAATAAAATTGAATGCCATAAAAGTTATGTTGTGTTTGTGCTTTTGTCGCATATTTACCGATACCTGAGAAATCTAATCACAGGAATTTTCTCAAGACACTGCTCACTCTGATATCATCTGTTATGTAAACTACGAAAAGTGCTGTGGCTTAAATCAAACACATGTGTTGGAATAATTAATAAAATACAGAACAGGATAATTAGAGTTGATTTAAATGATAACAAAAGTATAATAAGTAGGAGATTACATATAGTGGAAAGATTAGAAAAGTTAAATATAAAAATAGGGGTTAATATGGAAAAGTTGGAGCAGCTTTCTATTTTAGAAATAGATCGTATGACCAGTTATTTTCTGATCGTTTCTGATAGTTTTTAATTGTGGTTGGAACAGACCTTATACAGATTGCGAATAAGCTTAGCTCAACATACTATATACAAAAGTGCGACAAAGTTAATATGAACAAAACTACTTGAAAAAGGTAGAGGAATTGTCCACTCAATCCCCTTTACCAAAACAAGTTGGCGTGTGATCATTGCACTTTTATTTCAAACAATGGAAGTTAAAGAATGGACTGGTGGCTTTAAAATTTAAGAGAAGGGACAGATTATGTTAGAGAAAACTCATTGAAAGAGGACAATGTAGACTTGCATGAAGGTATACAACTTTGTGAAGTTAGAATGATCCTAGGAAGTGCACAATTACTACTGCTTAAAGGTATTTTAGGATATCCGAAGGAGTGCGAGGTCCAGAAAAATTGAACGCTCATCGGTATATCGATATCATCCTGGAGGATCATATTATACCTAAACAGCTCATGGTATATGCTCAGATTTTGTTTTTAAGCAAGATAGCAAAAGCTACGCACCGGAGTGGGCATATACAGCAAGTCGAGCAAATATGAAGGAATTGTCTCGATTGGAAAAAACGTCTCGGTATTTCAAGCAGAGGTCTATACAATACTTGCATGTGCAAGGGCAAATAACATGACATCCTACAACAACAGGCACATCAGGATCTACAGTGACAGTCAAGCTGCCCTTAAAGCACTTCAGAGCTCTAAGGTAACATCTCGGCTGGTGTGGGAATGCGGCGAAGAACTTAGAAGACTGGCGACTCGGAAGAGTGTAACACTGGAGTGGGTCCCAGGTCACAAAGGAATCGCTGGCAATGAAAAAGCTGACGAACTAGCAATAGCAGGATCGTCAACCCTGATGAACGGACCCGAACCAGCTGTGGGAATTCCCAGATGCTCAACTAGGTCATGGTTAAAAGGGTGGGTAAAAGAACAACACAATTAACACTGGGAGAATACGCCCAGGCAAGCACATGGGAAGAGATTCATAAAAGAACTATCAGAAAAAGTAGCGAAAGAACTGCTCCCAATGAGCAGGAACAAACTACGCACCATAACGGTACTACTTACGGGACACTTTCCCACAAAAGAGCACCTGAACAAAATGGGCTGTACAACGGAGACATTACATGCAGAAGATTCAAAAAGGGCACCGAAACAGCTCTGCATATACTATGTAACTGTGAGACGCTGGACCACAGGAGGAAGAAACTGTATGGTAGATCCCGAAGGACTCCAGAAGACTTCTACAACCAACCAGAAAAGAACCTGTATGAGTTAATACAGGGAACGGATTGGCTGAATAGGCTGTAGTCAGGGCACTAGGATGATTCACAATAAACCCAGGAGGCTTATTGTGGATCCGGCGAAGGGACGGCTTCTTAAAAAAAATAGGAAAAGAACATATATTGACAGCTGTCACCATGAACTTCCTCCTTCAACATGATAATCTGACTATTGATTAGCCATCTCCAATTATAACTTTTATATAAAATGCATGCTTTCTCGAAACAATATTCCCATTTCAGAACCTCGACTAAATATAACAACTGATTTTTGCCCGTTATTAATTTTTGTATCTAGGATTCAAAGTTACTCTCTTAAGCTCTTACTTCAATATATTTTGGTGACAAATAACGTTTTCTTTCAATTCTCTAAGTGTATCATTTGGATTCTTAAGCGGATCCAAATTTGCTAAATTATATGTTAAAACATCCAATTCACAGCATGCTACATCAACTAAAATTCCGTACATGGTATCAATAGTAACATTAGGTACTGCACTGGAAATTAAAACGATCAATTGAAAAAACAACGTCGGGTAATAATAGAACGCTTCCTGAAGATCAAACGGGAACCAACTGTTTAAGAGTAGATTCCTTTGTTTATGTAAAACTAGCGAGAGGAAGAGTGGGTATCCAATCCCAAAAAATATCATAATCCTAAAACAAATATTTATATATTAAATAATATTTTGAAATATTTAATATAGAAAGTATCTTACCATTGAGGTACGTAGATCCGGTTTCTAATAAATGCTGTTCTTGTAACATGATCAAGTATACCATCTGGAATGTTCGCTGAATCGAAAATCTTCAAATAATCTTCCATATCTTCCATTACTTTCGCAGCAAGTACAACAAAAGTTATTTTGCATAATACTATAACCGTTATTATAATAAAATGACAACATTCTAAAAAGTTGTTTATATCGTTATTTAAAAGAAGCTTCATCATCAAGACCAGTTGAATACAATTTGAAGAACAACAAATGGTAAGTCGAAGAAAACTAAATTTTATGTCAAAATTTTTCAGTGGATAGATTCCAAACATTTGAAGAATTCGTTTTTCTCTGCTGAAGGCTTTTAGATACCCCTAAAAAGTTTGAAAAAAAAAAACTAGTGAAGCTGGAATGAATCAGTGAATAGAGAGTAGTAGGTACTTTAGCAATTGAAATATAGTTCTATAGGAATTGGTTTGTTAAAAACAGACTGGTCATACATCACTTACACACCTAGGTACACCTTATCGTTAAAGAAGAACCACCTAGATGTAACTACAGTATTAAACTTTCTTCTAGCCACTTCCTATTTGGCATCAAGCCAGAATGACAGCACAATTACCAGTACACTTTGAAAAGATAAAAGTGGTATGGGTGACTAAGGAAGACAGTGGAATGGAGAAGGGAATACAGAAGATGTTAAGGGATAGGTACCCGATGCTGGGAGAAAAAGGAGAGGAACTGGAGTGGGTTAAGGAGGTACGCACTACGGAAAGAAAAGGTACAAGGGTGAACGCGGAGGAGTTGATCTGTCGAATGGAGGGTGAGTGTAGTGATGAGAGGAAGGTGTTTGATATGATGAGTCGACTGTTTGAGGAAGTGGGGAGCAAGGTCAGCATTGGGCTCCACAGGCTTGAACATGTAGAGATGGAGGTGCTGAGGAAGATGATCGCGTGGGTGAGAGCAGATGGGACGGAGGTGGCAATTTATACTGATAGGGAAAAGGAGGCCAGGAATGAGGCGGTAATCCTGAAGGATATTGGAGAAGCCAATCAGGAGGGGATGGAAAGGATTAAGAAGGGTTTGAGGGAGATGGAAGGAAAGTGGGTGGATAGACTTAGAGTCTTAAGGAACAGGGAGGTGGTTATAGAAGCAAAGAAAGGGGTTGAGGTCAGGGGAATTCTGAGGGATGTGGAAAGGGTAACAGGAGCTAGAGCGGAGGAAACGGGAAGGACAACAAAAACCATTAAGATGGTGGGATAGACCCGTGGATTGAAGATGAAGTGGTGAGGAAATAAATAGAGGAATTAATTGGGGAAGGGACAAGGGTGATGAAAGTAGTGAGGTAGAGGAGCGGCATGAAAATGGCGGTGGTGAGGATGGAATGTGATAAAGCGGAAACTTTACTAGGAAAGCGGAAGATTAAGCTGGTCTTAATTAGGGTAAATATTATAGAGGGGAGAGAGGAGGGCAGATGTTTTGGATGTGGAGTGAAGGGCCACCAGGTAGCAGGGTGTAAGGCAAGGAGAATGGAGAAGATTAGGGAATGCTGGTTATGTAAGAGCCTGGGGCACATGGCCAGAGACTGTCGGCAAGCCTTCGTTTGTAGGGTATGTGGGGAAAGGGGACACAAGCCAGGGGAGGCAGATTGTAGAGGAGGACGGAAGGAAGTTGATGTAGACGGAGATGGAAAAGATGGGGGGTACTCTCTGGACCCCTAAGAGGGGACGAGTCTTGGCAAGTAGGAGGAATGAGAAAGCAGACCGCTGAAAGAAAAAATGTTAAGGTTGGAATGAGGGTGTTACAGATGAATCTAGTGGAGAGCATGATTAGGAAAGAGAAGGCATATGAGAGGTAGGAGTGATAGAAGGGAATAGATGACGGAGAGTGTGTGAGGGACCGCCGACCGCCTTGAAGTATGCTAGGGTAGTGATTCCGAGGCGGGAGTAACGGCGAGCTTGAGCTGGGTTTGGTTGATCCCTTGGGGATGAGTCCAACACTGTCTGGGTACTGGAAACATGAGTTTCCCATCTGAGTCCGAAAAAAAAATGAATATAAAAAATTAAAAATTAAACATTAATTATTATAGATTCAACGGCTCCATCCATGATATTGTCCGGTTGCCACATCTTGTGCTCTTCTGTATGCGTATTACTCACAGCTTTTTTCCAGTTCCCTGTAGACACTTTTGACAAAGAGTTTTGTAGTAAATAAACCATTAAATGAAAACGACTTCTATTTATACTAGAAAGTACTATTCTCGTTCGTTAAACCCAGTGAGTTGTATCGAATTAGGGCGCAAGATGCAATTGGGCGAAGCCTATGAGAGTTCTATTTTCTATTGTAAGTAGGTAGTATGTGCGCGTAATTTTTATGTTCAGGTTTTAGGTTCCCACGTTTAAATATCCTACTTATTGTCCATATTTATTCGCTTTTGGAGTATATTGAGATACAATTGATTTATTTTATCCTGCCTAAAGTCTTATAGGTAGACTTATAGGTAGACGTCAAAAGAATACATGAACAACAGAGTCAAAAATAACTCACCCGTTTTCCTTCCATTTTTCAATATAATAAGGTAAAGAAAGACTGGAAAATGGATGAAAGAAAATTCCAAACCGGTTTATATAACACGTGCACTGTCATTAGTTATCATAATATATCATTTTAATGCAAAGACTTAAAACAAAGAGTTGAGATGCGCAAAAAATTTATATATTTCCAGAACCATACGTGATTTTCCACGCTACTAGGGTATAATTTGCCATTACCTTCGAAATTATAAAAATTCTTTTTTCAAATAAATAATGTAGACAACATTTGCAAACAACCGAATGATAAACAGTGCTATTACAAAAACCATACTCCTTAATTTAAAAAATATTTCATAGAATTTTCTTTTTAAACATTTATATTCCCAAGTCAACATTATACATCTTCCATTTGAATATGATTTCTGGAATAAAGTGCATAACTATACAGGGTGTTAACCACAGACATATAAAAAACTATATGTCTGTGGTGTTAACAAAGCAATCTGAAGAATTGTTTTAGGAGATTCGACGTTCAACTTAAAGACGCTAAGCTGAGTTAGGCTTGGCTAGGTGTTTGGTGAGTAGGTCTATAAGGCGACACGAAAGAGTCTATTGTGGCTCATACCTAATCTGATTCCACCAAACAAATTCAGCTTCTTAACAAAGCTGATTAGTTTATTTGATGAATGATGCCAAACATCAGATACCTGATTCGAGCAGCGGCGGAGCAGGCACAAATTATTTGCTCTGCTGTTTCATCATCTTCCAGACAAAGATCGTCGGATCTTCCTACAGTCCAAGTTTTAGCATATGATGATTCAGATGACAGTGGCCTATTAGACAACGTAGGTCATACCTGCTATAGTCTAGCATTTGTTTGGAGACATTCTTCGAAGGATGTATGGAAGCCTTTGCATGAACCAATCATGGTGAATTATGCCAGAAATCTTAAGCTTTTCTTGCTGTCCAGGTATTTAGTGTTTGTGTGGCAAAGCATATTGCGATGCCAATAGAGTACACGCATATTTCTTATTTTGCTGAGATATTAATTTATAATAGTAGAGTTGATATCAAAAATAACTAATAATAGGAAATGAACCAGTTAGGTACTTCCAAATTTTAAAATGAAATTCAAATTTCATTGCAGTTTCCGACCACCAACCGAGGATTTCCGAACGCTACCGATGATACGTGTGATACCATGTGATGACTTTTGTCAATATGGCCGGTATTGCATTATAGACTATGAGCCCATGGGGAAAAAAGTGTCGCGATTTGAAACAGCAGCAAACCCATTCAGAACGATAGTTTATCATGTCACTATCGGTTCCAGCACTATGGCGTACATTTTCTCTTGTGCAGAAAAGCGCAGTGGAAAACTGAACATTTCATTTTCTACCCCTCAAACCGTGATATGAAACTGTACGCCGTTTGTTACATTTGATAGTAGAATCATAGGAGATCGGTCCAGACTCTATGACGCTCAAAAATAATCGTTCGGAAAATCTAGGAGAATTTTTAAAAACTCTTATTTTCTACCCCCTGAAACCGTGATATGAAACTGTACAAATATTTTTGCACGACATGATTTAATAATTTATTTATGAATAAAAAATGTATTGTAACAAATGCCATTCATTTCTACATGAGATTTCCCGCGTAAAAATAATCGTATGCTAAAGCCAACAGTTGATGGTAGTACATACATTTCTAGAAAATTTTGTTTTTCGACTATCCAAACTCTTATTTTGGTACGACATTATTTTTTTATATTATTTTATTTTAAAAGGAACCTATTCCGAAATGTTCCTACTCAAAAAAGGTCATCTGAAACTGTACGGCAAACGGCGTACAGTTTCATATCACGGTTTGAGGGGTAGAAAATGGAATGTTCAGTTTTCCACTGCGGTCTTCTGCACAAGAGAAAATGTACGCCATAGTGCTGGAACCGATGGTGGCATGATAAACTATCGTTCTGAATGGGTTTGCTGCTGTTTCTCTAATGATCTTTTTCTATCTTGGTTTTGTGACTGCGACATAAAAATCCCCATCCAATTATAAACGTTGCATTTAATACCAATCTCCTTCATTTTTTACTCCGACTGTCTCTTTCCTCGGATTAAAAATCAAAGTTTGCAAGTATTTCTGCTGCCGTAATTTATTTCTAAGCTGTGACTTTAACAAGTACGTGAGGCGTGATTATTAACAATCAATTATAGATGCAGGCATATTATGCACCAATTAAACCTCGAACACCGTGTAAATTATAAAGTGTTCGGACGTGTTTCTTGGGATATTTATCCCCGCGAACTGCAAGCAGTAAACCTCTTATGATAATTTTATGGGCATCATTAACTGATAAATCTTTTTTTTCAGCTTCCCCTTGACGATGGTTAAATTTGCGGTTAGGTGAATTTTCATATTCATTTCATAATTTACTGATTCCGAATCATATATTTTGAGAAGAACTACCTGAATTTACAAAAAAAGGATTTATATGCCTGCGCTAAAAACTGTAGAACTGTTCAGAACTTGTTGCTTACCTGTGAACGCATGAAGTCTAGATAAGGAGAACTAACTCTCACGGGAAAATTGAGAAAATCTGTCCTCAAAATCGTCTATCTGAGTAGCATGTTTTTTCACCGCAGCGTCGCGCACTACATCTCCTGGACCCATTTCGAACAATATCAACAATAACCTCACTTTTTATAGATGACAGTAGTCAAATAGTAAACATTATTGATGACAAAAACTAGTAAGTAAGAACTAGGAATATTAAAATTGTTAAGAACTAAAAATAGGTTCGTTGTTGAAAATTATTGCAGATTATTTAAAATGAAGACGCAAATTGAATTTAAGAATTTCATTCAGAACTAGAGTTTTTCCAGTAGGTGATAAAAAATATTCCAATAAATAATGTGGAAAATAATTGTTACGTTGAATTGAAATTATATACCCTACTTATGAGAAGTACAATTTAAGAAATCTGGAAGTGAAAAGGTGGACAATAATTAAAAGAAAAACCAGAGGCTGATGAGGAATAAGTTGTAAATAGTTATTTATGTAACTAGTGTGTAAAGTAGCCTTTTTTGACGAATGTGAATAAATGAATGTGAATGTGAATCACATGAGTGGAAAAAAAGGTCTTTACACACGAATTGCATACAATATTTTTTCTACTAGCGAATATTTAATTAAAATACAAAAGTTTAATAGTAATTTTCTTTACGCACTAGTGCGTGAAGTAAGTTAAATATTTCTTTAGAAGAATCTTTAACGCTATTATTAATTTCTAAAGAGATATATTTTTTTCGTAAATACTCATGGATTTTTGGGGCAGTAAATCATTCGCAGCATTCTGTGCCACATCTAATATATTTGGTGGTGTATTTGCCAAGTAATCTGAGAGATCGTCAGAGGAATCCATCTTTATTTTTATCATATAAAATATAAAATATATATAAAAATTTAACAATAATTATTAGGTTACTTTGCCGAATTCTATAGGTTTCTATCTCCAATTTATGAAAAAAAATTAGATTTAATATCCGATTATTATACCTATATTTTTATAAGACTAGATATCTATAACTACATACACTCTTTACTCTCTTTACTCACTAGTGCGTAAAATAAAGTTTTACGCACCCGAAAATGTATCTAAAGTACGTACTTTACACACGGTAGTAGAAAAACACCTTTATATGATGCTGGTATGTCTTTTATACAGAAAAATATAAATTCAGTTGATATTCAGATAACAATGGAAAATGGAAATATCAATGAGATGAGAACATAAATTCAACAAGTGGAAAAAAATTATGTTTGCAATTATTGGTGCACTTCACCAATAGGAATTGAAGACATTGATACTAATCGGTGACATTTATTTCTTAACAATATTCAGCTTCCCAATTTCAGTCTGGACATTTGGGGGATAACATTATTATATAAAACAGAAAGGATTCACAATTGTATAGTAAAAACATAAATTCATTCAGCTGAACAGGATTTCTTATCCAGCCTCACTCACCTCACATGTGAACCGCGAACTCTCAAATGAGCATGAGCTAGCAACCAATACAACAGCATGAATTCGAGTTTTATGATTGGCTGCTCTGGTACGTGGTTTAAGCTAGCGCCCTTTTTTGTGTTTGGGAGCCGTTCTGATGCCGGGAGCACTGCTGCCTGTTGGCTTAATGTACTCTACTCCCACATTTATTCCACCCATCCAGTTATCCCCGTACCTTCGAGTAGACGATATAGGTCCATTGGATATGTGCCATATACTTCGGGTGGCACATTGGCTCCTCCGAAGATTTTTTGTCTTCTCGAGTCCAGTGCCTCACAGTCAGATAAGATATGATCTACAGCTGAGGACCCCGTTATATAACCCTATTTTATGCAGGTGATCTTTTACCGGGGTATGACCCGTTAAATAACCTGTAATAATTCTTAGCTTATTCCTACTGTTATTCAGTAGTTCTTCGGCCCGTTTTACACATGTGTCACCTATGAAGGTTTTACTGTGAACCTGCTATGGAGTGTTCCTCCACTGAAGTTTATGTTGGCTTTGTACCCATTTTTGTATTTGCCCTCGGACTACTTTCTTTGTGGTCCCAAGAGCTGGTTCTGGTCCAACATATGCTGTTGCTGAACCTCTTCTCGCGAGTTCATCAGCTTGTTCATTTCCAGAAATACCGTTATGTCCCGGCACCCACACTTATCTTACTTTAATGTGGTCTGCTAGTTCTTTCTGGCATTCTTCTACCAGTCTAGATGTTACCTTGCGGCTGTTTAAAGCTGCAAGGGCTGCCTGGCTGTCAGTTAGTATGTTTATCCTAGTGTCAGCCCTATATTTGTTAATTCTGACACATTCTAGGATAGCATAAATCTCTGCCTGAAATAGAGAGGTATGTTCTCCTAGTGAAAAGGAGCATCTTGTGTTTCTCATTTCACTATACAGCCCTGCTCTTGACCCTTTCCCAGTCTGTGACCCGTCTGTGTACCAGGTCTCTCCTTGGGGAAGTTTCAGTCTGCTGGGTCTTGCCAGTACTTTCTGTGAGGTATTTCTACCTCATATTTGGGACCGGGGAGCAGTTTAGTGGCCATATAGTCTGTTTTCATATCTAAAATGGTTCCACTTATGATGTCCTTAATGGATATGTGTCCTGATCTAACTATTTTGTTGCTCAGGTTATTTTGCTGCCTAAATAGCCCCATCCTTGCTTCCTCCTTGATCACGAGGTGTAATTCAGGAAAGCCAAATAAGGCTTCTCATTTACCCTGCAATACTGAGACAAGCAAGTCTTTGCACCTTGCCTAGTCTGATCATTGTATTCTTTTATGTCGTCTTTTTCCACCAGACCAAAGACGCATATGTTCTGCGCCCTCTACCATGAGCATAAATACATGGAGTTCGATCTCTTTATATAGTCTCCGTGTATGAAAGGATGTAATGTGAACATCAATTATATATTTTTTGTACAATATACACTTATTTACCTTCATCTAGGTTGAATCCTGCAGATATCCTTAAATTTCCCCTGAAAATAGAAATAAAGGAGCTACTGGTCTCTGAGACCTTCTTCAGGAAATAACTAGAAGTAAGGGGACACGACAATAGATCGTTTAGGTCTCAGTGAATGTCACCCCAACATACATACATTTTCTCGGTGATTGTGGACCTGCTCTTGGATCGTCGCTAAGATTAAACCGTCCACGTTAAAACTCTCCATCAACGAGAAAGTATCGACTGAAGCTTCATTGCCGAAAACAGAAGCCAGCTTGGCAAGATATTCTCGTTGAAACAACCTTCTTTCGAAAATTGTAAGAAGAATTAAAATTGGAGTGGCTCTTTGTCGTATCCCACTGCGACCTTTGCAGATCTATTGTGATCCTCCCTATATTCAGAGCTCGATATTTAGCTTTATAATATGTATTAAACTTATTAGCCTGGATATCGCTTCCCTTCCCTCTCAGTCCTCGGTTTTTCTTCTCCAAGTATCTGAAACCGCACCCTTGCTAGGCCTTCGCACTCGCAGAGTATATTCTCCGTGGTTTCGTTTTTTTCCTGGCAGAACCTACAAAGGCTGTCATCTGCTAGGCCAATTGTGTGCATATGTTTCCTCAGCTTACAATGTCCGACCAGCATTCCCACCATCATCTTCGTCGTTTCTCGACTTTGACATAGTAGGTTGTGTGACAGTTTGGCCGAAGGGATTTAAAGGAATAATTTAGCGTGCCTTTGTCCTGGGGCTTCATACCACCAGCGCAACGCCTGGCTCTTTATCCATTTGTGAATGTTCTCCTTAGTTAGGCAATTAGCAATTCCACAGAAAAGTTCTGGCCCTATCATGACCTCCATTGCTCCATGCTTGGCTAATTCATCGGCTTTTTCATTGCCTTTTATTCCTTGGTGACCTGGTACCCAAGTTAGGGTCACTCTATTATGACTACCTAGTCTGTTGAGGGCCTTGCAACACTTAAATGACATCCCTCGTACAAGAAAAAACTACAAAGTTATATTTTCACGCATATTATTAATACTTTCATTATAATTTGAATTTGAATATTTCGAAAAGAAGTGTCCTAAACCCTCGTCAATTGTACCAATTACAAATTATAACAGTCAACCTGTTCGAGCTACTCTTAAAGCATGTGGTTTATATATCACCTTGTATGTCTGATTTACATACCGGTCGGACATATATAACTAACCACTTTATTTAGATTAGGTTATTTTGCGTGGGGTCTTTGCCTCGATTTATTCTTCATAACCTGTCTCGGTGCTAAATCAATACTTCTTTACTTCTTCCATTAAAAAAATTGACAATAAAATTGATAGATTTCGCAAAAAAGAATAGCCAAAGATAAAATATCATTCAACTATAACAGATTTTGGATTGTAATGGGAGAAAACAACACGAATATATTGGAAATAGTTTTGCTCTACAGGAGTTTTTCAAAAATTTTTATTCAATGTAATGTATAACCGCAAACGTTACAAAGTAATAAGTAGGGAGGGTAACGATTGAAGACGAAATCAATGATAGATGTACGTCCCGCAATCCTCGCCACTTTCGTAAATCTTTCACTCTAACCAAAATCTTATAGTCTATTTTTTTATCCTATTATAGTATAGTTATAGTTATAGTATTCTATGAAGGTTTTACTGTGTACCTGCTTTGGAGTGTTCCTCCACTGAAGTTTATGTTGGCTTTGTACCCATTTTTGTATTTGCCCTCGGACTACCTTCTTTGTGGTCCCAAGAACTGGTTCTGGTCCAACAGATGCTGTTGCTGAACCTCTTCTCGCGAGTTCATCAGCTTGTTCATTTCCAGAAATACCGTTATGTCCCGGCACCCACACTAACCTTACTTTAATGTGGTCTACTAGTTCATTTAATTCTTTTGGCATTTTTCTACAAGTCTGGATGTTACTTTGAGGCTGTTTAAAGCTGCAAGGGCAGCCTTGTTGTCAGTTAGTATGTTTATCCTATGAGTGTCAGTCCTATATTTGTTAATTCTGACACTTCATAGGTGACACATGTGTAAAACGGGCCGAAGAACTACTGAATATCAGTAGGAATACGCTAAGAATTATTACAGGTTATTTAACGGATCATACCCCGGTAAAAGATCTCCTGCATAAAGTAGGGTTATATATAACGGGGACCTCAGCTGCAGACTTTGTGGCATGGAGACCGAGACTGTAACCCATATCTTATCTGACTGTGAGGCACTGGACTTGAGGAGACAAACAATCCTCGGAGAAGCCAATGTGCCACCTGAAGTATATGGCACACATCCAATGGCCTATATCGTCTACTCGAAGGTACAGGGATAACTGGATGGGTGGAATAAATGTGGGAGTAGAGTACATTAAGCCAACAGGCTGCAGTGCTCCCGGCATCAGAACGGCTCCCAAACACAAAAAAAAAGTTGTAGCCATGAAAGTATTTTTTGCCGCACATTCTATGTTTTCTAGGTATTATTCTTTGTGTCAATTTTCTTCCCTCATAACTTTCTTCATCTACCTTTCCATTAACTTTATATGAGTTTCAATTTGTTTGTCGCCATTTCAGTACAACATTAACCAAACAAACACCTTCTTGAGAAATAGCTTTCATGCAAGACTTTTTCAAATTAGTTCGCTTTTCATAGAGATGCTCACCTCAGGGATCAGTTATTAGTTTTCAAGAGCAATAAATGTTGTCATATATTAAACCGTTAAAATTAAAATTGGTCCAAAGAAGCCGGATTCACTTTTTACATATCAAAAACCAAATGTTCTAAGATTTCTTTTCTGGTTTATTCCATCTAGAAGCTATATGACGGAAACCTCAATTTTTCTAAAAATCTAACATTTATTGGAGTTATGTTTGACTCGAAAATGTCATGGGAGTACCACATTAACAATCGAGTTACTGAATCAACCAATAGAATCAACATATTCAGAACATTATCAAATAGAAATAGAACAATAGGAAACATAATTATTGCGTTGGTGCCTATTTGGTTCCTCTTTATGTAGGAACGTTTAAAGCAATTCGACATGAAATTAGGAAACAATAAGAAATGGGATTCCAACACTGGCCAACACCATTGTCAGACTTGGAAAAAATGTTATTCAACGGTATACAGACTGTTCAATATTGATAAAAGATTGTACAGTGTAACCCATTTTGTTTGGAAGCACACCTGTAAAATTCGCATTTTTCAACCGATTTTGAATCAATTTTTCTGGTCAGATTCAGTATCAAAAACAGTATTTTGGCACAAGTTTTGATAGCTTAATTACTATTTTCAAGGCCCTTTATGTTAATTTTTCTTTGCCAAAAGAGACGAAAGTACATTATGCATAATTTTTTCTCGAATATAACTATACCACTGGATTCAGAATTATCACAAATGTAAACTACCAAAACCTCACCTATACGGTAAGCCAGGATCTCTGGACCACTGTAAAATCCCGTGACCCGAAGAGGACGGATGTAGCTCTCTACAATCGACCAATACCTGGTGGTGCCCCGAACTGGAACACCTCAGAAAGACAGCGAGAACGACCTTTAACAAGGCAAAACGAACAAAACTCAAAGAGGACTTAGAAATACTTAGCCAACCTCAAAGAGTTCAAAAAAGTCTGCAGATAAAAGCAAAGAGAAGCGTGGAATTTCTAGGCTACAGAAGGCACTCTCAAACTATCACCA